>JACXSJ010002478.1:0-44385 GCA_014851325.1 Pentalonia nigronervosa | reverse complement strand
ATATAAATAAAGAATTACTTCCTAACTAGTTTAAAAGTATTACATATTTTTTAAAAAACAGTACAGACGACTAAAAAATAATATAAATAAAGAATTACTTCCTAACTAGTTTAAAAGTATTACATATTTTTTAAAAAACAGTACAGACGACTAAAAAATAATATAAATAAAGAATTACTTCCTAACTAGTTTAAAAGTAGGTTACATTAACCATCCTTATGAGTGCAGCATGCAATCGAAATATTTTCCTCTGTGAGAAGATTAAAAAATTGGCTAAGAAGCAGTATGGTACAGCAGTGTTTTACTAACTTAAGTATTATGAACATCAAGAAAGATATAGCAAATTAAATTGTTCTTGGAGAAAAAATTATCACATTCTCTACCATTAATAGAAAATTATGTTTAACACTTTAATACTATAAATTATAATAATTGTAATTAAAAAGTGTTAATTATTTTTTCAATAATGATATTGTGAATATAATCATAGTATAAACTATATATTGATAGTGTGTAATGTTGAGAAGACAAACTGTAATAGTTGAACAAATAACTCTCTTCTACCCATAAACCAAAAATAACTAAACAATAAACAAAAATATATTATATTTTTACTAAAAAAAAAAAGTTCTTACGCACAGCAGTGCGGTGTGACATATGCGCGAGAGTGCGAAAGTTATGCCTTACGTGTTATGATAACCGGTTTTCACACACACATAATTTACTACGAACATTTTAAGTACGCATTTTTCATATTACCTATACTGAACTCCTAAAAAACGAATCATTTGCAATCTCCTTAAATAGAACTAAAGTAAAATATTTCAGACGTTGAAAATTATTGATTTTCTTTTCAAATGTAATTTCATAAGTTAAAACTTAAAAATAAGCATGAAAAGTCCTCAACAATTCCCAGACCCCAACACTATTCAATCTACAGAATAATACAATGATAAAACCGTTAAGAATTTATATAATATATACAGATAAATAATATAATTAAAATAAATACATAAATCCCATTTTCGTAATAATTTTTTTTTTTTAATTTAAAAACTAAATCGGAAAACCAAATGAAGTGGTTCATTTTGATAATTCTAAATGTAAATTTGTTTTAAGATAATTTGACTGAGTTCTAAAAAAATTAATTAAATAAATTTCTTAAATAAAAAAAACTATAAGGTTAAATTAGAAAAAAATCTTAATTTATAAATAAAATATAAATTGTTAAACCTTTAGATTAATCATCAATAAGCGTGATAATCTAAAGTTTATTTTTACTCACATTTATCGAACAAAATTCAATATAGTTTGAAACTAAAGTTACATCAAATTCGAACGTCTTAAATAATGAAATGTACAATTCGTTTATCCGATTGGATAAAATAGTGGTAACTTCTGAATTGAAGTCATCACCGTTAGTTTCTTCCATTATTTGCTACACATAAAAAACCGTAAATATTATATTATTATTCTAATTGGTTGAATCTTCTATGCTATACTCTTATTAAAACACAGACGTTCAAATATTTTATTAATATTTAATAAATATTAATAAATTTGTATTAACATTTTATTTTTAATAAAAACTTTAATATTTATATTGAACTTATGTTCTAGCTTTCTGAAAATTTATAAATTATAAATTATCAAATTCAGAATACAAGTATTATTAAAAATTATTCTTTTGCTACATTGTAAGCATTTATATAAAACCGCAGTAAGTATTTTAAGTACTGTGCTAATAAGTAGGAGAAACTTGTTCCGCTGTTTTAAGTCTTTCGTTAGATACCCAGTTTTAATTATTTTGGAGCATTTATAAGCAAACAATAATGATATCCTATAATGACACTCTACAGTGGACCTTTATCAATTATAATACGGCTATAAAGCTTACTTTAATTTTTTGTTGACATGATTTTAGTAGAGTCGATTCAAGATTTATTTGTCCCAATATTTCCTCTTTTGTTGCTTTTCCACTCAAAATATCCTTGTTGAGTGATTTACTGTTATTGGTGAACTCCCTGTGAGACACAAACAAAGAATATCATTTACATCAATAATGTCAAATATGTAATTTAAACTTCTTATCGTGACTTACGTAAATTCTTCAGCGTTCATAATCCCGTAGGTGGCTAGAAAAGATTTTTCGTGATCCATCTGTTCTGGTACCATAGCCTCAGGACCACTGGCCGTCTCCATCGCTAATAAATAAAAAGATCACGTTCAAACGGAACGTACGTCATCGATTTGAAAATCACGTAACACTGATGGATCTTTCTGCAAACATTAATCAGAAAAAAAATCTCTTACAAAACGAGAAACACAAGACTTGATGCTAGTGTTTCGAAATGCCGACTGACGCAATTGATGGCAGAGGCAGACCGCTGCAGCGACCGGGTTGGTCCGATGAGTAGGTAAGTCGCGGGTGTCTGCAGATGTTCGCGGTCGATCGGTAAAAACCTATGGAAGAGAAAATCGACGCGTACAGTTATATTACGACCGTGTTATTATTTACAGAATTATAAATCGTTATCATTTCACAGTTTTTTTATGCAATGACTGATAAGAATAATCTATAATTTGTAAGTATGCATTTTTAGTATGTATTCATTTAAATGAACCTAGCTTTTAACACAGTCCTTATTCGGCCAGAGCCTAACTCAAGGGCCGTTATCCGGAGCAGCCCGTGCCGACAAAAATGCACTTTGAAGGAATTAAACTCATACACCATCTTATTTATAACAGTGATTCGAATGTAATTTGTATTAGTAGATTATTATAAGTATTATCTGGTTGCCTGTGTACCGCATAATAAGATTTTTGATATTAATTGTAAATAAATTGGTTGTTTCGTTTATCAGAATTTGTTTTATTAAACTTTTTAATTTTTAGTAATTTGTTTACAGCATACATAATATTTACTAGTATATCAAGAACATTTGACGCCCTGGACTGGCAAAAAGCGGCAACATTATATGCTTCATCTCCCTTATTGTTCATTATATAAAAAAATAATTATATTATTACTGATTAATAAACGTCAAAATAGTATATTTTATAATTAAATATTCTTTTATAAAATTATAAATATAAACAAAATTTAAAAGTTCTTACTTTTTATCACCTATACGTAATATTAAAAAAACAATTAATGAACGTATTTTAATATTTTAAAAACTTATTTATACAGTATTTGCTGCAACAAAGTTATCTCTCATAACTGATTTGTTGTGAATTGTTATACTCTAATTTTATGTTACACACTTTCACACATAATGGTTAATAAGTCTATGAGCCACTGTTGAACCTAACCATCGAGTTGTCCGTTATCCAAACGGCTGTGAATTACGGCTCGACGTGTTGTTTATGACATTTTTTTTATTTAAACCTATCATATCTTGTAAGTTAAGGAAAAATATATTTAACAAAATTTCTTACTTTTTGCTATCAAAACATATTCGAATTTATCCAATATTTATCCGAAATTGTTGTCTACAAGCTATAAGTTTACCCAGAAATTATAGTATCATCTACAAAATCGATCAATATACTTTCATATATATATTAAATTAATTTCTTTACATGGATCTTTTATTTTTTTACCAAGGTGGCATGATCCATATATTTCTATACTTTTTATAATAATTATTGTTCAAAATACACTTTAAATATACTTTAATGAAGAATAGCATTGATTAATTAGTTGACTGATAATAGTAAAAGTCAAAATTACCGGTAAATTAAAAAAAAAAATAACGAAACACCGACCCTTTATTAGAATGGCTTCAGATGCTAAATTATATTATGTACAGCTTAAAAAATATCAGGTCTCGTGAATGACAAATCATTGAATGCGAAAAATGATTCTAAGAGAAGACGGTCGGTCAGCTAATATTACCATGAAATATTTTGAAAAAATCATTGTGTAAAATAAAATAAAATAATATACTTAAAAGTTTTAAATCCCCATAAATAATATTTTTAAATTACAAAAGTTATAACAATATAACTAAAACCCTTATTCTTCGATTATATATCCCGTAACAATTTGAACTTCAAATGTCAATTAAAATAAAATTGTGCTTGAATATTTTTTAGATTTTTGGGATTTAATAAAGGCAGTATATGAGAAACCTTGTGTTAAATTGTCAAGCTGAAGCTAAAATAATTTAACATATAAAAATCGTGCCTATGTAATTTTAAATTGCAAAAATTACATATCAGCGGATAAAATTTTCAAATTTTTTAAACAACCTTAAAAAGTTGTTTGAAAATTAGGAATTTTTATGAACTATTAAAAGCTGTATTTTTTTGTTGGCAAACTGAGAATAGGGCATAAAACATTTTATTGTATACCTAAAAATAACTATTGGGCCAGTCATTGTTCTTCTCTTCAATATACCCAAATGTAAAGTAAATTTTAAAATGACACTACGTGATTGACGCGACACCACAGCGACATTTCACTGCCGACACTTCGTGTTGCGTTGGCGCTCATTCGTCTAACCCAATAGCTCATTTAAACGGTAACAGCGCCCCCCCCCCCAATTAACACTCTGCCACTGAAACGCACCTGGCCATTAACTGGATATGCTATGGACGGGTAGCGGCCACGCTGTGCGGGGTACGTTCGAACAAGGCAATATAACATTTATTCCTGTAAGTCGTTAAAATACCATTTTCTTGTCCCCTAGGAACCGCGGCATCGGTTTGTTTCATCCGTTTTTGGCGACGGCGATCGTTGCCGATCCGAACCTACGATCTCCTTTCAGTGCCATGCAGCCTGGGTAGTTCCTCCTCCCTTCTGCATGATCATTATAAGCTGCACAGTGAGCCTGTCGTCGGGCCTACTCGTATATATAAGGCATACAAGTAATGTTATCACAGCGGCGGCTGGCACGAAGCGTAAATGTTTTTATTAAGTAGAAGTCTGGTCTTTTTCAGCTGTCCAATCATGTGGGTGGTTATTCGTATATATAATGAGTAGTCTATAGTCTGAAGTAATTTTTGTATGAAATACAGGCGGTCGCTGTCGTGGCAAGAAAATAACATTAATTATGTAACTGGTGTTATTACATATTTGAACAAAGGATAACTCAAAATAATATAGGTCTATTATATTAATGGTGGTCTGCAACTTTCAACGAACAATTTTTCGAGTATAATTAAAAATTTGAATATGGACTTTATTATAAAATATTTAAATATTATATAATTATTTATTATTTCACATAATGAAAAACCATGTAATTGTAATCAACAAATAGGTACTTATATATGTTACCGTTTTATTTCGACCCATTGGCGGTAAACACAGATATTTTCAATGAGAGGAATTTCATTCAAAAATGATATATATACAGTGTGTAGCAGAAATACCTAACAAATAGCTTTTGTTATGATCAAATTTTTTTTTTACATTTATTTTATAGACACATGCATTTGCGCTTTTTTTTAATACAGAAAATAAAAAATTTTAAAAAATGCCATTTTGTAAATCTAATTTTTAGAAAAAAATGAATAGTTAAAATATTTATTCAATTCAAATAGATAATTTTTACAATTTTTGAAAATATTAATTTTATTTTAGAGTAATCTATCTATCAAAATATTATTTTTGGGAACTTTCAAATATGAGTGAATTTTAAATTATTTATTATCTATTTATTTACATATTTTTTTCATATAATGTATATATATATATGTACTTGTAATAATTTTTCATTTTCATTGGTTAGATCCTTCTGTTACACTCTGTATAATGTATGTATCAATATATTTTTTTTAATTGTAGTTATTTTTATATATCTATACATAAATTAAAAAAGGTCGGCATGTGGATACTGGTCTGCTGTAGAGTAGGAGACGAGTGGGTCACTTTCATGAAGTGTTAAATTTTAATTTAATAATATAAATCATACAAAAAACGTTTCTGAGAGAAGACGATCTATCAGCCTACATAACTAATAATAGTGTATTTGATGTTATTATTGTTATTAAAATAATTAATTTAACTAATAATAATATAGTAGGTTGAATTAATTTTTGAAGAAAACATTGGATTTGAAAATATTATTTAGTGTATAAAATAAAATATTTTAAACTTTCCAGCACCTCTGAAAATTATTTTTAAATTATTACGAAATAATTAACATAGTTATTCTTTGTTTAAATATCTAATTTCGTCCAAATTTTAACCTAAAATGTCTATAAAAATCGACTATATAAATATATTTTTTTGATTTTTTGGTTACACTATTAAATACTTACGAAAAATTTTGTTTTAAATTTTCTATTCTTAGCTATAAAAACTGAACAATTTATACATTTTTATCTACAAAACAAATTGCAAATGTTCGATGATGAATTTTGGTGAACATTTGAAGTTTAAATGCTTAAAAAAAAGTGTGCATTTGTATCTTAAATATTTTTAAAATTGCATTTAGAACAACTTACAAAAAACCTTGTTTTGAATTTTCAATCCTTACTTATAAAAATTGAACATTTTATACACTTTTAATTACAAAACAATTTGCAAATGTTCGATGATGAATTTTGGTCAAAATTTAGTTTTAATGCTTATAAAAAAAATTGTGACTATGTATTTTTAATATTTTTGATCTGCTATTTTAACAACTAATGGGGAATCTTGTATTATATTTTCAAGTAATTTGACTCAATGAAAATTTTTTTATCGATATTTATAAAAAAAATTTTAAAAACTGAAAATTTCCTAGACTTACAATTAGCTCAAAAATTGTCAAAATATTTTTAAAAACTTTTGCTGTATAGAAAGTAATAATCTAAACATTTGTTGAAATTTTCAAATATTTACCGTTATTCCTTTTTAAATTACATCAAAAGAAGAAAATAGTTCCCGGAGAAAAAGGGTGAATGTCCAATGTCTAATTTCAAATGTACATAAAAAATAAGTTTAATTTTCCGGTAATTTTTTTTTTTTTAGAAATGTAAAAAAACTTACAGAAAATCTTGTATTTTGTCGGAATTTTAACTTTAGATGCTTATAAAAAAACTATCAGAGTTACACTCAACTTTTTTTTAAATTTTCACTTACAACAAGTTATGAAGTACCTTGTATTAAATTTTCAAGTTTTTTGATCGAACGAAAAAATTTTTATCAGCAATGATAAAAAGAAAAATAAAAAAAACCTAAAATTGATTATGCTTATAAATAATTTAAAAAAGTCAAAATATATTGAAATTTTATTATGTATAGATATTGCTTATATAAATATTTTATAAAAATGTCATATATCTTATGTTATTATTTTTGGTGTTACACTAAAAAATAAAATCGATTTTGCCAAAAATTGGATTCGAGTAAAAATTCCCATTTTTTCCTCATTTTTTTTGTTGTTTTTCTCAACGCGTTTAAATACTATTTAGAATATTTTAATTTTGACCCCTAAAGAGCTAACTAGATTCACTTTCTTATCAGAAAAAAATGCTAGTGAAGAAAATCGGAGCATTTTTACTGCATTAATACGTGATGGCAAACACACAAAAAAAAACACAACATATACTATCAATACATTTTTTACTCCGCTCCGAATTAAAAAGTAGGTATAACCAGACCTGAGCAGTATCTTAGATACTAGTATTTAAGATACATACCTGTGATACAATTGTATCTTGTATCTTGTATTGTGTATTTAAATACTTGTTTAACTTGTATCTAGTATATATTTATGATTAAGATACTAGATGCATTCAAAAATTATGTTTTGTTTATATAACAGTTTTCCTAATTACCCAATAATAAGTTTTAGAATTTATAGTTTGTAATTTGTAATGTTAAAAAGAGTCAGAGGAGTCTTTTATTATTTTTTCTTTTGAGCCAGGCCAGTCAAGACCATAGTCAAGTAATGAACTAGCATTTGTAAGTTTTATAAATGATAAAATTAAATCACTTAGTTGCTTAAATAACTATTCAAAAAAAAAAAAAGATAACACAAGCCTAACCTCTTCAGCTGCTGTTGAACGACTATTTTTATTTTCTGGGCTTATTCATTCTCTATGTAGATCTAATATGTCAGATAATATTTTCAAAAGATTGGTCTCTTTCAAAGGTAACTAGGTATTTAATTTAAAACATGGAATATAAATTACTTTTACTAAAATACTACTTATAATTTACTTAAATTTATACATTTAATAGTTAATAAATAAATATTGCTAATTTATTAATATATATAATATATATATAATTTTTTTTTATTGTAAATAATGTACTAAAATTAATAAATAAATAAAATAAATGTATAAAGTATCTTGTATCTTATATGTATCTTGTATTTAGTATCTTTAAAAAATTTTATAATATCTTGTATTTAGATACTTTGTTTGAGGTATCTTGCCCAGCCCTAGATATAGCCAGTATAGATGAATCAGTAAATACTTATATTCTGTATAGATATAAAATACAATATCAATTATAAAAATTATTATTGTACTTTCATAAATTAGGACGATACTTTCATAAGAAAATGAACAAAATAAGCTAGTAATTGGCAGTATACTTTATGTATACGTTTTCCAATGCACTATAATATAAATAATACCTATAGTTGTATTAAGTGTTTAGGATAGAAAAAAATTCAATATTATAAAATATATATTCAAAAACACAAATTGCATTCAAATTACCTTAATTACTTGAAAACATGAATATTTTAATACTTTATAGTTTAAAGTATTCTAATAATTATAGTAGTATTATTTTAGACATAAATTACAACATTTTATCTGCGTGTGCTCGAAGCCTGTAATTGTTACTGTCAATTATAGTGTTGTTGAATAAGTGTTTTGTGTTAAGTACCTATCAAGTACTCCAATAATTTTCTTATAATACCCGTCGAATACTTTATTCTATCTAACGAAATATTATACAAATTCTAATATTTTAAAATATAGTATTATAGCTATATATTTTGCCGTGCTATACTAAGAAAATTACAAATTTAATGCGGGTATCCTTGAATATTAGGTACACATCGAAATTGTTATATGACAGTAGAAATAATACACTGTATATTTGAAGTACAGACAAAATATTTTAATTATGTGTGTTATAAAATTATTAATAAACAATAATCGAACGAATCTTTACGATGGTCCATGCTTGTAAATAGAAAATCGATATTAAGAGACGTCGTACGCCCCTTCTAGTTTTGCCACATCCGACTTAATATTATGTACATCTCAGCATAATACACACGCGCCATGCTCGTTTACGACATTCTGTGTAATTAAACCATACTTTATTATTATCGAAAAATCAATGTACCCTTGGAAACCATTTCAGTCCACTATTTTGTCACAAAAGTGCTCGCATTCTATACGTTTTTTAATTTATTAATATTATACAAATGGCTTGGAGCGCTATAAGCTATTCACAGCGGTTCTACAATTTTATTATTCTAACAAAATATACAGAAAGTAGTTGCTCCGCCTCCGCAATTATGTGCGTTTTGTGAATAATTTGATATTCAGCGATCAATCGCTTTTAAAATGCGAGAACGATCCCATATCAAATATAGTCTGTTTAAAATCGTGATTATTTACGTTAAAACTCCATAATGTAAAGTGTATTTATCATTCATTTTAAATGTAAATTAAAATTTTTATGTTGTCGCATTATTCATTATGGGTCACCAATATCAAAATGATAATGATAGTCGACTATAATTTCTCGACCGACGAATTTAGACGACATTGAACGGAAAACAAAATATTGTGGTTGTCACATTTTTGTTTCAATGTAAAGTATTAAAATGAAAAAATAGAGTACTATTACTACCGTCTTGCTATAGTCACACACCACAGTATAATATGTATTTGTATAAGAGCTGTAGTCTGGAGCTGCAAAGCAGTGAGAACAGCGAGAGACTATTATAAATTCAGTACAGTAAATCATATAATTTTTGCTACGCCAGTTATTTTGTGGTTTAGACAATAAGCATTCATTTAGAAGAAGACATATTTTATTTTATCGTATTCTTTTCAAACATTTTTTTAGTAAACAAATAATGTATAACTAATTTTACTATAATTTGAAATACAATAAAATATATAAAAATTTAAATATTTTGGAAAATTATTATATAAAAACGATTTGAAATTCAGTGAAACTGTATCATGTCTATACGATTATACCTATAGTATACTCATATTGGTAATTACTAATAGTGTACCTAATAAAATTCAAGAAGTAAAATTATGTTCATGTATTTACAACTTGAAATATGAAATAAAAATTTGAAGTGTCATAATAATATGTAATAATATATTTATGTGAACTATTTTAAAATCAGACATTTTAGAACTTATAAATATTAATACAGTTATGTTAATATTAAAGTTATATTATCATAATATATATAAATATATTTGTTATGTCTACTAAATCATTGTAAAAACTCATAAATTAAAAAAAAAAAATTATTACCACACAAAATGTAACAGTTGTATAAAAAATATGAACGACATGCCAGGTACAAGGTAAAAGGTTTGTTCTATATTATAATCTTAAATCAAGACACGGTAATATTTATTTTAAAAATGCCGTACAAACAGTAAAATAATTCACGCATTTTTCAAAACTGTTTGCAGTTCTCATTAAAAGCCAGAAATGTCTCATAATTCAGTATGGACACTCAGTAGCATAGGTGACGATCGGGTGGGAAGGGGAGGCTTGCGGGGACTTATTTGTGAAACTTAAAACATAGATAAAGACTATGGGATAAATATTTTGGTGAAAGGACATTTTTTTTAAAATTTAAAATGGTTGATTTAAATTTTGAACTGAACTGATCTTTAGATGGTTAGTTTGGTTCTAAAATCTTGATATGGAAAAAATTATAATTGAATATTTGAGACTATAGTGTACCGTATGGTTTAAAATTGCAATTTGTAATGGGTTTAAATTCAAACTACACCATGATTTAAAGTAGATGATAGTTTAAAAAATGTAATATAGTTTTATCGGTTTTCTTAAGATGACAAAAATGTCTATACAATATTAAAAAACAGTAAGACAGATGGGACTGTAGGGGCAAAGCCCACACACATCTGTTTGTTACAAAATATTTAAGCCCCCCCTAGAATCTCCACCTACACTTCGTATACACTGTTTTTAATTGAAAATAATAAAGGATACACTATTTTTCATTTTTGTATAGTACTCATTTATTTTTAAATGATCGGTCGTTATG
This sequence comes from Pentalonia nigronervosa, assembly GCA_014851325.1. NCBI lineage: Eukaryota > Metazoa > Arthropoda > Insecta > Hemiptera > Aphididae > Pentalonia > Pentalonia nigronervosa. The sequence goes on along the minus strand of JACXSJ010002478.1, from coordinate 33,148 downwards.
AACTATACGAATATGATTGATGTATAGAATTAAAATATAAAAATAAATTTAAACCAATTTATACCATAATATACCAATGTTTAATTTAGTAATAAAAAAAATAAGTAAATTTATTAATGGGAACAAAGTTCAACAACCTTACATTTTAAATCATTATGTACATAAAATTTAATGAGCCAATTTCGTTACAAAAGAAATTGGATAAATATAATATATTAAAATCAAAAATAGATTTTGGAGCATTATTTATTTTACGTTCACTATTGTATATTAATAAAAATATATCAATAGACTTGAATCAATTTTGTTATAACTTGTCAATAAAAAATACGATAAAATAAAACAAAATTAGTTTTACAGAATTATTTACTTAACGTTTAAATTTTTTATTGATCTGAATTTATCAATAGATTTGCCTTATTAAGTTATCTGAATCACTGTATCAGAGACACAATATTGCACTAAAAATGACCAAAAAAAAAAATCAATAGTTCAGTTATACTACCTAAATAGTCCTTAAATAAAATATGTATAACGTTTAATATCATGTTTAAGAAAAGTTAAAAGTTAATTTAGAGTTGTGTATAGGCACTAATTATAGATTATGTAGAGTTTCGATAATGATATTTTAAATTAATGCCGTATTACAATACGGCGTATTTATATTCTGTATTATAACATCATATCTTCAAAAGACAAAAGTTTACATAATTGAACAATCATATATATATTTTTTAAAGTGTGTAGTAACAATATTTTGTTTTAATTTGTAAGTCAGTATAAATATGTATAGAACAGGCAAAGAACATATAATTAGGGAAAATTGGTATTCAAACTAACGTTTAGGTTACTATAGATGAAAAGAGCCAAACAAATTGTCATTCGATTCGGACCGAAGCAGTAGCGTACACACGGTAAGAGAGGGGGTTTTCAAGCCTCCTCATCCGTATATATGACTGGAGCGACGAGATGGTGTATTGTATTACTCTGATACATTCTTGAAATTAATATTTATGTAAATTTAAAATATAATATTTTTTATGGTTTCGGTATATTTCCATATACGTTCTAATGTTATATTGTAATTACACTGTATATTTTATTATTATTTATTACAAAAAATATAAATATAATATATATTTATTACTATATTAGTTATTTTATTATATAATTGTTTATGAATTAGTCCACCCCAAGAAAAAAAGTTTAACTTGTCTCAAAAAATAATAAGTAGTACTCAAAAACATTTGTCTACTAATTTATAAATGACCGAATAACTAATTAATAGGTACCATTTTATATCTTAACATATTTATATCTAACACATAGTTGATACTTGATACAAACTAATCCATTTCATCTGCCATAATCTCGGGTGATTAAATGATCACTAAAAACTCAATTACTTAAATAGGTACCACTTATTATCAATAGCATCAAATGACTATTTTTTTTTTATTTTATTGTTAATAAGTGAGTGTTAAAACATAACTGCATAAGTAAACAATGCCAGATAAAATATGAGTGTTAAGCACTAAAACGACCAAACGACACTACCATCAAACAATACATTTCACTCATCAGTTTCTTCAAAATTGAAAATACACATTTTAATTCTCTATAGAAGAAAACCCGGTATTCTGTGACATCGTACCTACATATGCAGAGCTTGCTAACGTAATAATCAGTCTTGTAAAAAATACATTTGAATAAGTATGAAGATAAGTACTTATATTAGTATTCACATAAAAATGTATTAAAAATACTTTTAAAATACTTATATAAAAAAGTATTTTACTAATTCTCACAAAGTATTTGAATACAAATACAAGTATTTTTTAAAATTGTAATCAATATGTTTATCAGTATATTTATTATGTTACTACATGACATACATTTTTTTACAATTTCATAAATATTATATGTCTAACGATTTAGACGTAAAAATATGATTACATATTTTTCAACTAACATTGATATGATTAAGAAACAAAACAATAAATAAAAATTTGTATTAACTATTGATATACATTTTTTTTTAAGTTGTTAGATTTTCATTTTTCTTATAAAAAATTTCTATACTGCAGAATTTCCACTTTTGTTTCAACGACAACATATTTAAATATAAGTGGTAATAATAACGTTATATATGATAAAAAATAATTGACATTTGCAAACATAATTATAACAACATACGGTAAACAAAAAAAAAAAAAAAATTAAATAACACAAAACAAAATATATAAAATATCATTAAATGGAAAATAACACAATGGAAAATATTCCATATATGAGACATTCCCCGCATTAAATATCATTTGTAACGATAAAACGATAAACGCCAAAGTTGTATGATGTTTTAATTTTAAATAAGAATGAACATAAAAGTTGTATAACATTTAAATTCTGAATTACGATAAACGAAAAATGTACATAACGTTTTACTTCTAAATAATGATAAACGCAAAAATCGTATAACGTTTAGATTGTAAATGACATAAACGAAATTTTATTTTCAAATGCAAGCCCTGCTTATTATGCGACAATAGTGTTCAGAAAAAATATATTATAAGTAAATAACGCCGTAAAAAATTTTCATTTACAACACATAATTTTTGGCCGTTCACAATAATATTGTTCTATTTGTTGTAATGACCATTAATATTACTACAATTTATTGTGCGACTTAACTTTATTGGGCAATGAATTATGAAACATCAAACATTGGAGAGAGCAACTGCGCAAGTCGAACAAAAATCCATAAAACAAAATGCGATCGGCGCCGGGGCAGCGGAAGTACGGAACACAACCGTGAACCGGGAATAGCTTACTTCTTTATCGCTCGTTGCGTTTTCTCTCTTGCACGCGTATTATTATTACTACTATTATGCTTTGTCTGGATGTCCAACTGCTGCGATCGTCATCGGTGGAGCGGTTGAAGGACGCAGCGTTGCCATATCTTTACACCACACCGGGCTTGCGATGTTGCCGTTCGGTGCGCGGTCTCGGTAGTTCTCTGGGGTCGATACGAACGTATCGTGGTCACACGACACGCATGCGTTAATGGTCGGAGGCCGCAGAGCGCGAGCCACCGAGGTTTTATATTTTTGTCTGCAGTACTTTCACCCAAAAATGTCCGAAATTGTTTTTGCTCATAGTCCATCGATAAATGCATTCCCTCCTCTCACCATCACCCAATGGCCGCACAACAAAACCGGATTAGCGATTTCAATGAATTTCCATAATATTTTTTTCAAGACCTCGAGCTATATACGCAGTTAACTGAGTCACCTTTTAGTATACACTGATAAGAGGGGGGGGGGGGAATAACACAAAAGAACTGAAAAACGCCGCGACCAGCTTTGTTTATAATATATATTGGCTGTATGCCCATTGTTGTATACGTTTAGGTTTTTTGGACTCACCAACAAATCCCGCATGCATATTTTGGCAATTATTATTTTTTGGATAAAAATTTAGTATTGATGCCGAAACATTTCATACAAAATCCGAAACCTAGAATTTGATATTAACTAATCATTAGTTTACACTAACTATTCTCCAAATTGCAAACACCGCGGTAGTCGAGCCACGGTCTTTTTGTCCGCCGAAATATTATATTGACCCAGCCAAATACGTACATACACGTCAGGGAATCTATATTATTACCTATAATAAAAAAAATAGGTACAGAGTTCGATAAAAAAAAAATTAATTAATTTATTGGCTCACAAAAATGTAATGGAACAATCATTGGCCAATCAATCATACTTAACTTAATCATGGTCACTATCGAATCCATTAAATGTTTCATGATTCTTTAATGTTTAAGCAGTCTGACATTATGGCAAAGTCATATCGAATTCATCAAACATTTTTATCACACCATCGGGTTGTCTTCATGAATAATTAAGATAATAAACTTAATTGAAGAATAAAGTGCAATTCGTTATTCGTGATATCGTTTAATATCGTATTCATTGTCGTGTTCAAATGTCCAATATCCAAATACCCAATTTTTATAATAATACGGTTACTGATGTGATGAATTATTGTAATTAAATATTAATTTATGAATTTCAGGGGTGTTTACGCCAAGACTTGCATTTGAAAAAAAAACATTTCGTTTTACTTTATTTACAATTTTTGTGTCCATCGTTATTTAGAAGTGAAACGTTTTACAAATGTTGCGTTTATCGTTTTATTATTAAAAATAATGTATAATGAAAGAAATATCCCGGATATGGAGTATAACAAATTCTTAAATTGATTCTTAAGAAAAAAATAAATCGTGTGGAATAAATATTTCTACGAAACCAATATTATAACTTTTGATGGATTTTAAGTTATTTTGTTTTGTGTTATTTTTAGTGTAATGATATTCTAAATATTTCGTTTTATATTATGTATTGTTTAATGATATATATATATATTATATATTTTGTTAATCGTTATGTTTTGTTTTGTGATATTTAATTATTTTAATTCACTGTTTACTCTTTTTAATTACGTTTACAAATTTCAATCGTTTTTTGACATATACAAGTATATAACGTTATTATAACTTTGCAAGCCCTGGTTAGCGCACTGCTTGTTTTCTCTCTTTATCCATAACAACATAGACAAAATGCTTCACGCAAAATAATTCTTTTTATGTTTTCGATTAATCATCATATAGTAAAATCAACCATTACAAAAATTTTAAGTAGAAAATGATATTTTTGATAGTATGATGACACATTAATTTGTCTTAATATTGTTTCAAAACAATTGGCACATCAATTATACTTACAAACATTTATTTTAGATTCTGAGAGAAGCGAGGAATGTAAATATTGATTTTACAATGTTGTGTGTTTTTCTTCTTGTGTCTGTCATCACACATTAGGGTAGTAAAAGTGTTCCGAATTTCTTCATCAGCATCGTTTTTGATAGGAAAGTGAATCTAGATGATATTTTGGAGGGTTAAAAGTAAAAAAATCTCAATGATTTTTAAACGCGTCAGGAGTAAGTGACCCACTCCACACCTACTGTACAGCAGAGCGGTACTCACTTACCAACCTTTTTATTTTTAAAGTCGTATACTAAGTCAAATAATAAAAAAATATAAAACCGATACGTCAAACCGTCAAAATATTATCCTCTATAATTTTTGTAATAGGTGATTTAGCTCTAAGATTATTCAAAAATCATAAAAAACGATTTTACGAGAATGCCTTTAATCTTTTTTACGAGTGAGTCTGAGAGATAAAACAAAGAACGCGCTGGCATCTTCTAAAAAATAATAATGTCGACTGGTATAAAAATGTACGGGATAAGGAGAGACGATAAATATCCGCTAAAATGACCATTTTTTTTTTACTGTTTATTGCATTTTTGTAGAAGATGAAGATCTTACACTATATTATGAGATATGAACTATGAGCAAAGAAATTATTATCTAACGTGAATTCCTTTATATACAATCATGAATTTCGATATCACGTTATCTTATCATTATTCATAATAGTATTATCTTATTCGTTTTAAATCTGACTGCACTAGTGCACAATACATGCAAACAGTGGTACTACACTCCACTAGTGGACATAAGGTCTACACTACATTGGTATTTGATTTATGAAGAGGAACATGTCTTAAATTGTGATAACAATATATTATAATATATTTTTATTATATTACATTACTACAATATAGAAGCGACATTCTGCTTGGTAGTTGATTGTTGGAGGTTTGATGTAGATGTTGTAAATGATTACGTGGAAGTTTGCGTGTGTTGTTATGAATGATTTTTTATACAATAAACGATTCCTGGTTTGTTGTTTGATTACGTTTTCAACCTATAATAAATTATAATTTTTCGCTTTACACAGTTTCACGCATAAGAATGATTTCAACTATTTTAAAACATTATATACAAACAAAAATGGAAAAAAAATAATAATTTTGAACTATATAATGATATAATTTATTATTATAATGGTACCAATTATTGAAAAATATGATATAAGCCGTCAGCTGATTCTGATATATAACAAAATGGCAGTGCCCTTGACTCCACTTTTTCAAATAGCATTAAGATGTGATAAGTGTCATATCCCTGCCACCATTCATGCTTATCAGTATCGTATCATTTTACACACCTCCAAAATTCAACATGTTTTTCTGCATAATAAAAATTATACTGCAAAATCCTTATCTAAGGAAAAATTATTTGGAATTTATATTATCTATTACACCGATGATACTAATCATTGTTGTGCTAACCATGTATAGTGTTTACTAGTATTATTAGTACAGTCAGATGGAAAACGCTATTGTATTGATCATTTAATAGTTTTCACTTTTCATTTTTCCGTTCGTAGTTTCATACATTTTAAATTTACTTTTCAATTTTGTTTTAGTTTGTAATTGCATAAGACCGATTAATGTCAAGTATTACTTTATAAAAATTAAAAAAAAGCTTATTTTACAACAATTAAATGTTTTAAGGTTTCTTTGTATTTTGATAAGTGTATTACTTAGGAAAATGTACTTTCTGCATCAAAATTGCCTAAAAAATCTTTAAAATATTGTTCACGATGCCTAAGTATCAAAACATTTTTGCATCTCACCTTTTGGGCTGATCAAGAACCTCCATTGGTTTGGTGTTATAATAAAAACAAAATTAACCTTAACATTATTTGATGTTTTGCTTATTGTTTTGAATTTCTGAAATAGTATTTTTTTTAGGATATAGTGCTTTGAAATTACTTTCTACATCACCATCTTCTAATGGGTATTGTTTATTTATTGTTTTCATGCTGAATTTACTTATCCACTTCAATAGTAAATCTACTTAATGGACAATTTAATTTATCACATTACAATAATACAAATGTTACTTATAAGTTTTTCAGTTGGTAGCTTTGTATTTATAATAAAATATGTTATATATTTATCCTTGATTAAAAATAATTCTTGTTTTTGATGTCTTCTTTACTATGCAGTCCATTGATATTAAGTATATAAATATGGAATTTCTATCATCACTAAAGATTTATTTTGAGGCCAACATAAAATAGGAAGAAACAATGATTTTCATTGAGCAATAAAGAAACTAACATTCAAACAAGAAAGAAAAGAGATGTGTTGGTGTTATGGTTAATATTAGTAAAAGTCATGTTAGCTTATAGATTTTTATACAATGCTGTATCCATAAGTTTTATATAAATAAGCAGTCCAATTACACAGTGATCCTCATAGATAACATTTATCAGATTTTATTTTTAAGTACTTCAATCATAACAAGAGCTTTTATGGACAATTGTCTATAATAGATGTACATAAAGCTTTTCATATTTTATATATCAAAAATAGAATAGATATTATATTTGATTAAATTTTTTGAAACCAATTTTTGGGAAAACTTCTGCAATTATGCGTGGTGAAACCATTTATATTTTATTGAAACATATAATCCTAAATATTATTTCTTTATTTTTTGTATTCAAAGTTTTAATTTTTTTACCAAGAAGTAACAAATACAAGACATTATGTGTAGCTATTTTTTTACACATTAATGCATTTACACTAATCTATAATAATAATTACCCAAAAGAATTCTTATTCATGCATTAGTTATGTCACTAATGATAAGATTTTGTGTAGGCAAAATATGACTGAATCTTAATGGAAACGGTTCAAACTACTTATTGGTTACATATAACAATATAAATACATATATTAATTTCATTAATATTATTTTCATACATTGGATTCAAAATATCCATCATTTATAGAATTATACTTCAATTGTTTTCAATTATGATTTATGTTTTTGATAATCAAGTATTGTATTGGCTTTATTTGAATGTTAAAACTTTCTATTATGATAATTTGTAATTTTGAATGATTGTTAAAGTTTACCAATATGTTGTGTAAGAAAGTTTAATTAATAATTCATTATGTGCTAAAATATATCTATTATACCCTTTGACAAGTTGGTTTAGAATTTTTTGTTTTGAAATTGATCTAAATATATATGAATTTTGCCTGGACATTTTCTGATTATGTTTTAAGTACCTACTATAAATATTTTTTTATCATTGATAAATTATAAATAAAAAAGTCAATATTATGTAACTTATGTATTCTTTAGATTTTAAATCTAATAGGGTTGTTTTTTTTTTAAATTATAATACAATCTATAAAATATTATAATAAGGAAATTATGTATTTCTTTAGTTTATTTCACGTTTAAATGTGGTACTATATTATTTATTCTTTATAGTAATTAATTTAATCAAACTGTCATCTACTTTTTATTAAAAAATGTAAAATGGAATTATTTTCACAAACAGAATTAATGAAGTTTTAAATATTTCACTTGATAAAAAAATAATGTGTACTAGGTTTCAAAAAAAGTACTGAATAGAATAAGATAAAATAAGTTTGATTTTAATACAATAAATTATAAAAGTAAGCACAACTCATCATTATGATAAAATGGTCTTTAAAAGTGGGAAAAACTGTATAACTTTATAAATTGTTTTACAGTTGTTTTGGATATTTAACAAAAGTTTAGATTTGTAATACTTAAATTGTAGAAAAAAATAAATAGAAGAGCTTAATCAGCAATTCAAAAATTACGTTCTAAATTTAAAATAATTTGATATTAACACTGACTAAGGGGGTCTACTCCCTATTCATCAGTCCTCAAATATATTATTAGTTCATTAATATATACCCCTATCCCAGTATAGTAACTAGTGATTAGTAATTACTGGCTTATGAGTGCTAAATACTTTTAACAATAAATTTAAATAAATATATTTTAAACTATTGTCAATTAAAATATTAATAACATAAAAAGTAATTTTAATCAAATTAATTTACAACAATTTTTATAAATTGACCTAAATTATAACTATAAAAATATACTTTACAAGTCTAATAGGTATGGTTTACTTTTTTAATGTCTTTCCTTTTAGAACAACATTCTCCTTCTTCTCCAGTAAATCTGTTCTCACTGCAAATCCATGATAAAACAAAATAATTTAAATAATTTAATAGTTTATACTCCAGTTTGAACTGGAAGTCTAACAAAATTAATAAATGCCACCTATAAAATATGAATTGAACTTATAGCTTTTTTGATTGTAGTCATAGGCGAACATTTGGTTGAATTTTTAGAGGGGTTATAATAATCTAATGTAAAGCGACCCGTAGTGGCTTTGCCCTCGCTCCATTCCCATGTACAAGTATAGTGTATAACTAATGTTTAAAAATATAGATATGTTTAAGTTGTATTAAAAACACTAAATAACATATATTTAAGAATAATTAATATTTTATTTTATATTAATAACAAATATTTATTTTTATCAGTAAATATATTCAAAATATAATTGCTATTTATATTTTTGGTCATATCTTTTTCAATATAGAGTATAGAAATATCGGTAAACTTATCCTGAAGCATCGATGCCCTTAGCCAGGTTTTTATTTGTGGGGACAAAAGTAAAAAATTGTCAGTAATTTTCAAAAGCAAGGGGAAAACCATAAAAAAATTAAGGAAAAATAAAGATTTTTACACAAATCCAGTTTTTGACAAAATCGATTTTGTTTTTTTGTTAACTCTTGGGCATAATTACATACATACATGGTTTTTAGGGCATATAATTTTCGGCCCTCTTTATTAGTAGGTACCTACTTCAAAAATTATTCTGCTTCGGAATAAGAAATTAAAAATGCATATTGTGATCATTAAAATTTAAAATATTGATAAAGATAAAAAATATTAAAAGAAATATTTTCAAAAGCATTAGTTTTTTGAAATAATAAGGGTTTTGAGGTTATTGGATCACCGTATAATATTTTCCCAATATATACGGGCCTGGAAGTGCTAGCTTATTAATAATTTTCCCGGCCCCGTCCGAAATCCCAATCCGTCCCTCTATACAATGAATATATATCATTAAATTCAAATTTAACACATCCATCATAGTGACCCCACTAAACAACTTCTGTCAGTACCCACTTCACCACCTTTTTATTATATTATTATTATGGTAAGTATTCTTATAATAGACTAGTAGCGGGCCTGCACACACCGAGTTGTCGGTGTCTGGTGTGGCGGGTCATTCCAGTAAATATCCAAATTCTAAATACAATATAAAGTTAAATATGAGACTATATATTATAACGTCTCATTTTTTCTATTACAAATGTGCGGTGGAAGTTAAAAAGTGAGTGGGGTTTATTGTTGTACTATGGACTACGAGGCACGCTTGCCGTTAATATTTTTGTTTTATTTTTATTTTTCAATAATCATTATCGTCACCGTTTTTATTTTACGATTAATTATTTATTTCCAATCTAATATTATCTAAATATTATAATATTGTCATTTATCCATTATGCTTAACAATTTTATTAATGAGAATTCAAATAATGAAATAGTAAACTACTCATACGAAAAAAAAATATAAAATAAAATTCCTTGTCCCTTATTTTGTTTTTTATTGCATTTTTAAAATATAGCCCCCGAAAAAAATTACCTCTAATAAATATATTTAAATGCGATTTCTTTTTTATAGTAATTTGTAAGTCAATTCTAGTTTCTAGTTCAATGGTTTAAGTTTCAAATTCTTTAATTGTAATATAAATAGTTATTTTTTAATATCTATTGTAGATGTGATTTTTTTCTATATAATTAATTAAGAGGGCTGCAGTTGATCGTATTTTAAGGAAATTAGTATGGGCAATTTAATATGATAACATTAAAGTGTGTACAAAGTAAACGAATATAAGTGTTAAGTGTGTTAAATGTATATGAGTCTAATCTGTAATCGTTTTTGGTTAATTTTTCCTAAAAACCATTCGCTGTCAACACCAAACACCAAGGACAATGAACAAACTATGTGGTAATTTAAATAAATTACCAATGGAATATCAATGATTCTTTTACTAATCAAAAAGTACCTACAATTTAAAAAATATTATAAACTCTATTGATCATATAATTATATGATATATATTCATACATCTATAACTTTAAATACCTTTATAGATTAATTGCACAAAAAAGCTTCTTTTTTACTTAGCTTCAAGACACAACCATGTTGCTGGATTATATAATTTACAATATAATAATAAGAACATTATTCATATCACGAAATTTCATCTGTGTATTTCATGGTATTGTAACGGTAAGCCTGCATTATTCCGACCAATCACCAATTGGTCGGTCGTTAATCATTGTCAATTAACTTACGTATGCATAGGCATCAACGATGATATTAAATTATAATAAACTTTTTTCATTTTAAAAAAAAGTGAAATTTAGACTAAAAAGTCAGACAAAATTAAAGAAATTTGAATTGACGGATTTCTTTTTTAATATTGATTTTGATTGATTAACAAGTTTATTAGATTTCAATAGGGGCGATTTTAAATATATCCTATTCTCTCAGCTGTGATATAAATTAATAGAAATATAATATTTTTTATTTATATTATTCATCATAAGTCATGACACTAACAATATTTGATATATTAAAAATTACTTCTTTTCAAACCTAGTAAAGTTGTTAATCAATCATAATCCGTTTTCAAAATTAAAATCTGTCAAGCTATATTCCTTCAGTTTTGTCTAACTTTTTGGTCTAAAAGCCACTTTTTTCATTAACTTTAGCCCCCTTAATAAAATAACTTAATACAGTAATTAGTTTAATAAATTAGATGCAATTATAGATAAAGGCTATTTAGTTATACAATGTTTAACACAGATACTATATTTTTAATATACCTACCGCTTGTGTGTCATTATTAAGGAGTAATATTTAGGCAATATGCAATTTATTTTTCACCGCCGCCGACTATGGCATTTGTGTTAGTCAACGACGATTAGTGCGACTGTGGTTTTATCAATACGCACACTCTGCACGCATGTACAATATGTCAACAGTACAACGGCGCTGTGGCCGCGGCCAACCAAGAATGAAACGTGTGATTTTTTGCTCAGATCATGCTTTATAGAAAAAGCTCTTACGCCCCGTAAAGTGGTCTGATTTAATTCAATTTTTCTTTTGTTGAAAATAAGACGAATTTTTACAGGGTGCATTGGACTTTGATTTTTTATTTTGTTGTTTAAAACAAAAATAATAAAAAAAAAACAAAAGTTTGTGAAAATTGTTCATATTTAAAATCCTATTATACGATTTTGAAATAAAAATTTGAAAATCCAAGTCCAATGTGCCACGTAAGAAATGTTTCTCTTTCAACAAAAAAAGTTTTCGAAATTGGATCACTCTACGAGGTGTAAGAGTTTTTTCTATAAGACCTGTTTTTATCAAAAAAACAGGTCTCGAACAGGCCCTTTAATGGATAACAATACGAGTGTACTTACCTATTATTATTAAATGATATGATATAAAAGTACTAAAATGAATAATATTAAACTTAAAGCTTAAGAATACATTATGTTAAAAATGATTTTACATATAATTATTGATTATTAAATAATATCAATAAATTTGATAATTTATAGAACAGTTGGAAATGTGGAATACTTAAAGGATACCTAATCATTGAACGTTTAGTGTTTGTTGGTAGGGAGCTGTTTTTCCTAGAGTCTTATATTGTACATTCAAATATACCTATAATTACAACAAATAAGGTTAGTACTAGATCGGCTACACGAGCTAAGCACCACGATTATACACTGATCCAGATCTGTCCTGGGAGAAAAATTCAAGCCGGGAACTTTACGACTTACGATTTAAAAAATATGAGCCAGTAGGTACTGCTCTGTTTTACATTGCATGTCATGTGGGTCACTGTAATGGACATGTTAAATTTGAATTCAACGAAAAAATATTGTGTATAAAAAACAATTTATAGGGAAAACGATAAGCCTATATTATATACAACTAAGTATATTTTACTAAGTAAATATTTTATGGTATTGTTGCTATTTAAATAATTTATTTTTACTATTAATTATATTCAGTAGGTTAAAATGTTGAATTAATTTTTGCCAACAAAATGTAATTTTAAGTGAATAAAATCTAATAATCTATGTTAAAAGTTTCAAGTATCTGCAGATAATATTTTTAATAAATTACAATAAAGTAACTAAAATCATTATTATTTGTTTAAATATCAAATTTTGTCCACATTTGAACTTAGAACGTTTATAAAAAAATGTGCTTTTTTTATTTTTTAAATGTTTTGGTTACAAACTTACAATATGAAGTATTTATGAGAAACTTTGTATTAAACTTTAAATTCTTACCTATAAAAATTAAACATTATTTACATTTTCAACTATAAAATGATTGGTAAATTTTCTTGAAAAAAAACGTATCCATATATCTTTAAATAGCTATAATAACAAGTTTTGAAGAATCTTGCATTAAATATTCAAGTTTTTACTATCTACCCCCATTTTCCCTTTTTCAGTTTATTCAGTTTATTCATGCACGGCTGGCTCTTAGTCGGTGTCGCAAGACGGTTTTCAGGCTTTGTCTTTTTTTGCCGATGACATGGTCTTTATCAAAGGTCCTCTTTCCATGGAAGCAATAAGACCTTTGAAACGTGGGATTCTATAATTGTAAATACCTCACAGAGCAATGGAGGCTTTACTCTCCATGCCCCCTAGTACTAAAATTACACTATCTTATAAGTTTTAAACCTACAATAACCAATATATTAAAACTTTTTTTATAAACAATATAAATATTAAAATTTTTTTTATAAACAATATACGTATATATTAAAAATTTTTTTATAAACAATATATATATTAAAACTTTTTTTATACACTTGCAAACTTTCATATTAATGATAAAAATTAAAAACACATTAACCTTTTTATTATTTTAAATTTAGATTTACTAATTATATTTCAGACCGCCGCAGTATACATCTATCAATCATAGGAATTTTGAATAATTTATAACAAATTATTATTACGACTTATGACCAAAATATCTAAAATTTATTTTGAATAAATATTTCATATTAAAAAAAAAATTGAATTCATGGTTGATATTTCATTAAAATAATAATAAATAGACCTTAAAAAACAAGTAGAAATGCAAAAAACATTTTTGCATTCCCCCTAGATACACCAAGCCCCTCTCTTTTGGTTAACATGCTCATTATTAACCTCGGGGTATTTTCGTCTACGCATATGTGTGTCTTTTTCAATTGGCGTATCGTGATACGACGCCATTGCTAATCACCGTAGTATGAACGTATGTCCTTATTCCGAGTGCGCAGTGGTGTGTTCAGCTTATTTGTAAGAGGAGATATAAACTTATGACTATTTCCAGACCGCAGTAAATATAATTTCATTGCTTTATCATATATTTTATATAACAAAAATAAGCCAAAGGGGTGGAATATGACACCCTCATCCAGCCACCCTCGGGAGAACGCTTCTGCGCGTGCATACGTGTCTGACACTGAATATCGATCCGTTGATGGAATCAGCGTGTGTATAGCATGTGTAGGTAACGTTTAGGCCGCCATTACTCGCTGTACCGTGAAATGTCCTCTGTAAATTGTACGTATTTTTGCCGCCACCGACGGGTGATATAATACAATATTATACTATGTCCCACGCAAATCCACTCCAAATAAACCGTAAAAATGGGTGACTCCAGACAATATTTGAATATTCTAGAGTTTAATAGATAATTTATTACTACAGCTGTATTAATCATTTAATTTTGATTTTTGTCACGTATTATGTTTATAACTTTTTACGAAAGTGTATTCAGTTGAATTACTATTAATTATAATGATTCGATTGGAGTTTTAGACTATGATATTATTAGGACATATTAGGAGTTTTAAATATGATATTATTTTTTTGAGAATTTTAAGTTAAAAATATTCATCAGTTTTTGATAAAAAAAACCTGAAAAAAGTTCAGTCACCCACTTTTACTGTATAGACATAATAGCAAATGCATAAAATAAACGACAATACGGAAACCATTATCAAAATAACATATTATTTCCCACAAAGATCGTTATAATATTGCCTATTTTACTCCTTAAGAGTAACATGAACAATATAGCAAAGTATAAGCCGCTGGATAAGCCATGCTATCGGGAAATTAATTTTGGCACATACGAATAGTTATCATTTACCATTGATATTTTAGTGAAAGGTATGGGGTTGCCATCTTAGATCATGTACATGATCTAAGGTTGCCATAATATTATGCACTACGTTTTGGGTTCTAGTCTGGCTAGACCGTAGAATAGATTAAATTTAATCAATTCTGTGGCGGTGTGGCCATTGTATACAAGGACAACAAAAAAAATTATAATTGCATATTATTATAAAATTGTTAATAGGTCTATGGACTATAGTGTAATATTATGCCAATATAATTATAATATATAAATAATGAATAAGTAATCTCGCGGTCTTATATTATATAGGTTGAGCAGCTTGGTCAAGATCTATGTTCGCTTAATGGTTATGTAAATTTGTCGAAAAGACTTTTAGTGCTACCTAGTGGAGTTTTTAGAATTCACGAACTACCAATTTTACATTGCAGTAATAAGTATACTATCAAAACATTAGTGGATATCTAAAATTTTAATTTATATCTAGTATAAATAGGTATGAATATTCATCACTAGGGTTGAGATTTTATAGCATTTGCATATTTTTTATAAGATACTTAAGAAATAACAGTGTAAGCTAAAAATATGTTTTATGACATAGGCAACATAAATTAAAAATTTTATTTTGCTATTTTGGACTTTTTGAAATGTTTTGCATTTTTACCTGTTTTTGAATTAAAGTTGGTTATATTTTATGAAATTATATTAAAATATATTTTGGTGAATATGTTTTAAGATTTTTGTCAGTTGAATTGCTAAATAAATTGTAAATGTAAAAATTAAGTAAATATAGACTGATTATGCTGACGTGACGCGAGCAACGCCGTACAATTACAGCGATAATATATAGGTATAATATAATATTACAATAATTTTGTAGTAGGCATTTGATTCTAATTTTTGTTATCTGCTGATTTTGTTAGGTTTTTTTTGTTGATTTCTACTATGATATTAATTGCCGATTATCAACGAACAAGCATTGAATGCGTTGTATAGTCAATTAATTTTATACAGTCCAAATTCGTCTCGCATGTCTATCCTCATATGTTATGTTGTATTTTCACCTTTCGGTTTAACGTGTAGTAACTTTGTTTTAAAATGCCAAAAATTAAATCATTTCTTTCATGTAAAGTCAAAAGCTTTGTATCCAAGTTCGATGAAAAAGTGTTTAAAGTGAACGACAGTGTATTATTTTATCAATTATGTGAATGTAAAAGTTAACAGAGAAAAAAAAATAGTATAACTCAGCACTTAAAAATAGATAAACATATTCAAGCAACAAAGCGCCATCAAAATAAAATTGAAAAAAAATAACAGTTTCTTACGAGTTATCAAAAAAAAAAAAACTCTTTTAATCTTGATTTATATAAAGCATTTATAGCGGCAAATATTCCTATAAATAAATTATCTAATCCAATATTTTGAAAATTTCTTGAAACGTATATGAACAATTCAATTCCAGATCAAACCACATTAAGAAAGTTATATCTGTATGATATATATAATGAGCCTATGGAAAACATTAGATCTAAATTATCTTTTAAGCGAATATAGGTCAGCATTGATGAAACAACCGATGTCAAAGGACGGTATATAGCAAATATGATCGGTAGTCTTGAAGCCGATCGTTAAAATGTTGTACTTCATACTGAAGAACTAGGAAAAACAAATTTTTCTATCAGTCAACTATTTAAGAAGTCAATGTGTATATCATGGCCAAACGGAATACAACATGAACATATTCTTTTATTTGTATCAGACGCCCATAATATTTGTTAAAAACAGGGACGGCTCTCCAAGTTTTCTATTCTAAAATGCTATACGTGTGCAGCCCATGGTTTGCACAAAGTAGCAGAACAGGTCAGATCTCATTTGAGTACAGTGGATAAATTAATAGCAAGTGTTAAATAAGTATTTAAATATCTCTAAGTCGGTTACAATTATTTAAAAATGAATTTCCTGGAGTAAACTTGCTGCCAGAACCAATTATTACGCGTTGGGGAACCTGGATTAATGCAGTTGCCTATTTTTGTGAGAATATACAAACTGTTCGTCATATTATTAGATTAATCGATCAAGAAGATGCGATTAATATTCAAAAAGTAAAAAAATGTTTAAATAAACTTAATCTTGAAAATAACTCGAGCATACATAAAATCAAAATTTTCCATTTTAACTGTAGCCATTGAATTAAAAAATGTTTTAGAAAAAAATAGTGGTTTGTTTAAATTAAGACATATTTCAAATATCTTGGATGGTGAAGAAAATACAAATATTGGTAAATTACTTGGTGAACTTATATGCAACGATATTGTGTGTTTCAAATACACACCAATTGTATATCTTCGAAGTGGACATCGAAGTTCATTTTCGACGTACTAAAAAAAAAAAAAAAAACGTACGAAAACTGTTGGCAGACAACTACCACAAGTTCGAAAATCTGGCCAAGCATTTAATAATTCAATGTAACACTCAATGTAAACATTTTAAATCACTTACATTTTATTTACAATGTTTGAAGATAATTAATTGGGTAATTTTTTTTTACAACCCTTCAAGATTCTGATCAAAGTAACTAAATAGTTTCAAAACTTAAGTAACTACCTATAATAATTTGTAAGTTATTAAAAAAATATTAATTAATAAATTTCCTTTTTTTGCATATTTTGTTGTTTTTATTGCATATTTTAGCACATATTTAACAATATTTAAGATAATATTATAGCACATATTTATGCAATTTTAAATGCCAATAAATCCCAACCCTGTTCATTACCAATTAAATGTCCAAATACAATAGTAAATAAATACAATACTTTAAGTGGAATTTTTAAAGTAATTCCATCATTAGATGATAATTTATGGTGTGTATCATCAATGATTTTAATTTATAGCAATTCAAATGTATTGTTATTAAATAACCCAACCCATTTGGAAATTAACTGCAAAAAAAAATTATTTGACATCAATTGTAAAGATATATCTGTGAAAGATGGAATACAATTTTTACCGGATAAAAGTATTTTATTAGTCTGTTGATAATACTTCCAAGTAAAATGAATATGTAGTAAAATATTTTAATTCTTTTATGTATTTAGTTTGTTTAATATTTTGGGTAATTTATGTAAATTACTTACATGTAGTTATTAATTCAAATGCATTTGTATTTTGTACATTGTTATTTGTATCTAATTGATTTAAATTGTTTGTTTTAATAAGTATTTTATGTTTAATTATAGAGATTAACATAAACATACACACAATAACCTCAAAGGATATCTTTTTTATTAAAATTTTATGTTTTATTTATACTACTATACCTATATTTTTTTTAACGAGCTATTCATATACATATTTACTTTTGTCTATTTATGTGTATTGGTGTTTATTTATGTTGTTTTTATTTTTTTTTCATTATCTTTGTTTTAATAAAAATTATACATGTTTATAGAAAAAAAAAACCCGGAATTATTA
Source organism: Pentalonia nigronervosa (assembly GCA_014851325.1). Lineage (NCBI taxonomy): Eukaryota > Metazoa > Arthropoda > Insecta > Hemiptera > Aphididae > Pentalonia > Pentalonia nigronervosa. The sequence continues at coordinate 14,543 of JACXSJ010002478.1, read as the reverse complement.
TTTATTATTATATATTTAAATTTTACTATGTATTCAATCTTATAATTTGTTATAATTACAAAATTTTAAATAGTATTTAAATCAATTTCTTGAAAGTTTATAAAAAATATTGATAGTAAAAAAAATACTTTGACATCATCTATATTATAATATGCAGTGTTATTATCCAATTAATTCAATTTTATGAAGCATGCAGTATGTCTTATTTTAATATATTTAGATTAAGAGATGAATTAGAGTTAATAAAAAGAAAAAATGAGGAACTTATCAAACAAAATGGTCATTTAAGAAAATTAATTTATAAACAAAATAAATGATCATTTTGGAAACATGTAGGTTTAAAGATAAGTTCAAAAATATTCAATCAAATATGTTTTTACTACAACAAATAGAAATGATACTCAATAAAAAAAAGTCGCTAAATGGGAACCAGAGGATATTATATCGGCTATGACCTTGCAAAGTTTATCTCGAAAGTCCTATATATATATCTAAGAGACAAATTAAAGTTTCTATTACCAGGTATTCTAGGATTCTTGTGTTCAAATATATATATTTAATGTTAGTAGAAAATACATAGAATTTTGTTAATTTCGTATATCAATATATTTATTAGTTCAAAATAATAAATTTGTATACAGTAAATTTACTTAGAATCTAAAAATACAATTTAACTCAATGAATAAAATGACGATTTTAAGTTTATCAACATTAAGACAATGAGCAGGAAAGTTTAATATGGACAAAGGTATTTTGAAAAATGTTCTTATGATTTTGAAAAATATGGGAAAATCTATATCAGAAATGAACAATGTAACGGTACTATTATTTAATAAGACTTATGTTTGACTAAAATTATGTTACTACAAAAATATTGAACAAGATTTGGGTCCATTTAAGTGTATTCAAGTAATGATTGTTAAAGGTAAGTAGTTTGAACATTGGGTACTAACATCTCAAATATGATTGTATAATAGTTATTTGTTACTTTAATAGGACTATTTTCCAAATAGCAACAACCATTATATTATGACTATGATTCACTCATAACTCAATTATTGCTATTTGAGGTTATAAGTCAGCTTTATGCTTATGATTTTAGTAGCCTATTAGGTAGTACTATTATAATAGTAGCCACTATTAGTGATATGGGGCCTACAAATATTAGGCTTTGGAAATGTCTGAGAGTTACACCAACAAAGGCATAATTTAGTCATCCTGAATCTGAAAAACAAATTTATATGTTTGCTGATGTACCACACTTAATGAAATTAGTAAGAAATCATTTAATTGATAGAAGATTTATTTTGCTAAATAATAAATATATTGAAAAAAAAAGTAATACAAGTAGTTGATCTGAATTAATGGGATTTAAGTTGTGTACATTAAATCACTGATCAACATCTAAATGCCATTGGATCACAGAGACAAAATGTAAAATTGACAACACAAGTTTTGTCAAATTCAATGGCAAAAGCAATTTCCTATTTAAGTGGAAAAAATTTATTACAGTCCACTAATTGGAAAGAAGTAAATGTATACTAATTATTAATTAACAGTTTACCCAGTTTGTTTCAAATATTTTCTAGAAATTTAAATTATTTAATTCTTATATATTTTTTTAGAGTTTTAAAATTAACAAAATATTAATATTAGTTTTTAAATATTTAAAAAAATAAGAATATAAAATGGCAAATATTCTTTCTATTTTTTCAGAAATATTTATTTAAAATATTGTGTAATAAAAAAATAATGATTATACTATACTATAATATGTACCTAAATATTTATAAACATCAACAGTGATTAAACTTTTTAATAATTGGTTTGATTTGTTAAACACTCAACTACCAAATATAAATTTACATTATCTTATGGACTTGACTTAAATAATTAAAATAAAATATTGTGTGAAATGAACACATTAATGGAAAACATGAGAGTTCACTACAAAGGTAAACAGACTACAAGTTAAAGTCATTTCAAAAAAGTAATTACTGAATACATTTCATAATTTAGTATAAAAATTGATCAGTAAAATATAAAAATGTACAGGAATATCAATAATAATCACATCATTAAAACTAATATTTGAAGACTTGAAAGAAAGATATCCTGACATTAAATATATACTTACAAGGAGAATAAACCAGGATGTTCTTGAAAATTTATTTAGTGCTTAAAAAAGTATGATGACATCAGCATATCGTATAATTCCTTTAGAGTTCAAGTATTAGTTAATATGACTATAGCCATTATTGAGTAAGCAACTGTCAAACTAAAAAAAAAAATGTATTAGTTTACGATATATGATATATCTTGGGGAAATATTCTGATACAATCATCACAAAAAACCGAAATACTGACTGCCCTGATGAATATTTAGTTGATTGTTTATCAGCAGCTACTATCAATGAAGCCGGCGTTAATAATGATAATAACACATGATTGCAAGCAAATTTATTTCAATAAAGAAATTGCTACAATAGAAACCTCATTTGGATCAACTACATCTTTTGATATATCTGTAGAAAACATACATTTATTATATCAGTTTGAATCATATGTAAATAAATTTAGTTATTAGTTACTAACTTAACTACTTATTCAAATTTCTAATCAACCAGTAATGTTAAACCTTAATAGTTTTAGGTAAATCCAACTAGCGAGTTAACTGAGTTAGAAAAATACTACATTGAATATGTAACAGAGTATGTAGCAAGTCGTTATGCTATCAAATATCCATGGTTATTTAATAAAGAAGTTTGTGACTCTTCATGGATACAACATATTTCAAGGGGAAATTTAACAACTCCATTATCAATTTTGTTAAAATATTCAATGATTTTATATCATCTTTTCAATAATTTTCATGGCAAAGAAAGCATAAATAAAAAGCTAAACGTAATGACTAAGGTCAACAATTTATTGATTCATGAACTTAAAAAAGAAAATTTGCATCTACCAGTAAAAGTAGTTCAATGTTTAGTAAGAACACATACTTTCATTAGATTAAATTATTTAAATAAAATAATTCTTTCACCAACTGCAACACAAAAAAAATAAAAATTTTAGAATGGTAAAAAATTTTCAATAAAATATAATATAAAATACTTACATGTTTCTTTGTTCTATTTTCTATATAATTAAATATAGGTTCGTAAGTATTGGTACTTAAATCTTTGATAAATGATCTTGGTCTACTTATTTATAATTTATATTTTAATTATTAATTTATACTATTAAGCTATAGATTCTACGACAAATTTGAAAATTTGAAATTAGAAATAATAATTAAAAAAAATAACGGTTATGTTACATTAAAAATTTCATGAAAAATAAAAATTGAAAACATTAGTTAATAGTTATCACAATAATCTAAGCAACCAATGAGAAATGGCGAAAGTCCAGCGCCATGTTTTGTTATCAATCAGATGCCGGAAGGTGGTTAGGCGTATCATACATTGTGCATCATACCTAGTTTATTAAATCATGTGAGCTCCGTCGTCTCCAGTCTAATTTTTCCCACCATACAGTATGATGACGACGGCATACAACAGGTAGTGCTCGGACTAATATAGTGATAGGAAAAAATTCGCAAAAAATTACGTCTTTTGTTTCGCCGCCTAGGCACGCTCTCTCACTGGACAGAGTATAGCTATCAACTAGTTCCCCATGGTTATTTATATCCCCTGTCAATTAGATCCCATTGACTCGTTTAGATTTCTTTTAATATTTAGATATTTTATATTTCTTTTAATTTTAACCTCTTTTCTATGGTTTAGATAGTATGGGTCTGGTTTGAGCATTAAACTCTTGGTATAACTCTCCCCACTCACTGTATAACATGGTGTTTGCAAATTTATTTACTAACTTCCATGAAATTATAGTTTATAAAAATTATTATCTTTCAACGTTTTAGCCACGCCCAACATATTTTACTTCTGATATTCACCGTCTTTATAGCCATTCTCTCCCAAACATTGTTGTCAGTGAAAACCACGTGAGACTAGAGCGTAGACTTTGTCCATATGCCTATGATTTCTCTTGCCGGTTGACTAATAAGTGAAGAACGCGTTTCAAAGATAGTAAAAGTAAAGCGCGCGTGCCGCTCATAATCCACTCTATTGTGTTTATATTATGTGTCGCGTTGAATGAACACCAATTACAACCAATATAATATTATTATAAACTTCTTCATATAAAAATAGTTATTTAGTTGTTTTAACATTTTAATCCATTATCCTCAGTTGTACTCAACAAAATTGTAATACTGTTAAATTTTCAGTGTCTATAGTATATTATTATTTTGGGACTTCAGAAAATAAAGGTGTGCTTTATAATCTAGCATAGACCAATTCAGCGGTACAGTTTACCAATTTATCACAGGAATACAGAGCAGCTAATATGAGTAATTCTCAAAATTCCCACGGACAATCAATCGAAGTGGATATTAATACACAATATGTGCAACAAGTATCACGGGAACTTCCAGTTACACCAATTCAAATTCCAAAAACTTCTAGTCCTGTAAGTACCAGTATTATTTAATTTAATACAAGGCGTGTGTTAGTCTTCAATAATTCACCATGACTAGGAAGATAATAATATAATATAATATTAATTAAACCATAATATAGAGTATAGGATTACCTCCAAGGTTTTTAGTTTGGGAACATGTTTTTTTTTTGAATCCCTAGTAGAATCTTAATCTTAATTAAACTTTAAAATTTATTAAGTTTAAATGTAGGTGCAGTATACATTTTATATATACAATAATGAAAATGGCATAATTTCTAAGATTAACATAATCATTACCTTTCATTCAGTGGTGTTTTTTGAATATTTTAATGAAGAGGAATACAACAATGGATTACAAAGTTTGCCACTGAGTTCTAGCTCTTATAGCAATCATATTCAAAGCAAAACATCTCAGTATAAATTATTTTTAATATCCCTCATATTTAAAAATAAATGTAACTATTATAATAATAATTTTTTTTTTTATTTTTGTGAAAACAATATCTATTAAAATGTAATTTAGCTATATTACATTTATTTATATTTTTCAATGTTTTTTATAATATATATATATATTTAATATGGAAATTATATTTTATTTTTAATTCAATAAAAAGTATAATTATTACTAAATTATTGATTTGTTGATCACATCTCAACCATATGGTTTACACTTATTGGTATAATACAATTTTTACGTCTGTGGCAGGGCAATAACAGACTAGTAACATATTTGCAAATCCCATAAAATATATAAATAAATTCTATTCAAATCTGAATGATTTTTAATTTTTATTCGGTACTTGTTCAATATGCTATCTACCGTAAATATTTTATCTACTGTAATTTTATTATAGTTTAATATGATATCTACAGTATGCCTGTATGCTGTATATTAATATATTAGACATACTTTATCATTTTGCAATTACGATTTAAGATTAAGCTTTTATTGAAACCCCAAATCATATTATATTTATATTTTATACCTTAGTAAGTTAGGTAAGTTAGTAGGTATACCTTTATATTATATCTGTTTAGTGTGTGTTTGTGAGTCGTGTCGATTATATACGTGGTTTTACTGTGATTTATTTATTATTAAATATCATTTAATAATTATTATTATGAGTTTGTCAACTATGAGTTATTTATATCGACACATAATTCAAAATGAAGAGATGTGCGAAAATTTTTTAAGTACGCGGTTTATTACCAATCGACCAAACTTGTAAAAAAATTAAAAACCAAGCAATTTGTGGTGGTGAGTTAATAAAAGTTCTAAAAAATAGTCGAAAACGTGATTCGGAAGGTAATATTTTGAAAACAATTTACAATCGATGTACGAAAAAAGCATGCCAAACATTTTATTCCATACGCAAGAACAACAACTTTTTTACGTATATAGATAAAAATGGGAAGTGTAACAGTGGTTTAAGTTTGTGCGATATCGTAGAACTTGTTTGGTATTGGGTATTTCAAAAAAACGTAACATAAGCCGAGGCGTTTACGAAAAAATCAAGACCAACTATAGTTGACTGGTATAATTTATGTCGAGACGTAGCAGTAGTTGAATTTCAAAAACGTAAAAAAATGGGAGGTCTACACAAGGTACTACTATATATTCCGATAAATGGCATGCGTATTCTACTTTAAATGAACATGGGTTTATCCACAAAACGGTTAATCATTCAGAAAATTTCATTGATCCAATAACTGGTGCTGAGACCCAAACTATAGAAACTCTTTAGAGACACGTCAAAAATAAATATAACATTAAAACCCGGGGAGCGATTAACATATTACCATCACAACTTCAAGAAGAGTGGTGACACTCGTTACAAAAACCAAATGAAGACCTCTTCGAATTATTCCTCGGAGCGATCAGAAATACGTATACTTAAATACGTGTTGATATCATACTTCACCAACATAAAATGACGGTAGATAAAAATATAAAATATTAATGGTAGATAGCATACTAAACCATCAAACGTGCGGTAGATAGCATATTGAACGAATACCTTTTATTCTAGCATAATATTGGTTTTATTAATAAGCAGAAAAAAAATATACATTCATGTAAAAATATGTTATAGGATATTTTAAAACAACAAGAATATCAGAATATTAATCATGATGCTAAAGACGTAAAGAAAGAGAGTGAAAAACAACTGGAAGCACCCCAAAATCACAAATTTCAACAAGAATCTATTGAAGATGCAGCCCAAAAATTGCCTAGTGATTTAGAAAATTTACCCTATGCTGACGGTAAGATTATTTTTAATCTTCAGCTCTTTTATACCAGTATTACAGTTTTTATTTTATATTTATTTAGGACAAAAGAGCGTTGAAAATTCAACTGCAAAGGAAGTGTATTTAAAATCGTTTTTAATACAATTTGCTAGTGAAGCTAATGACCAAATAAAATCTGATGTATTATTAAATACATCACAAATAAGTTCATTAGGGGTAAGTTTTCTTATTATTATTGATTATTCCAATTTTTAATATCTAAATACTCTTTTCATGTACCTATACCTGTAATAGGTATAAGTAGAATTTTGAATTTCTTTTTAAATCCATTTACAAACATTGTATTTACAGCTCAATAAAACTATCTTAGAACTGGATTCAGAAATTGATATGCAAATTAATATGAAATGTAAAAACCTCCTTCTAAAATATGAGCAAATGCAAAATGTAGATGTATGTATTTAAGACATAAATATTAAGTATACAAAATTATGGTGATATATAATATAATCTTAATTTTGCTTTCTTTATATAGGATATAATTTATTCATTATCAGAAGATAAATCTTCAGTAATTCGCACAAGGCATAAATCTTTCATAAAATCTATGTCACTTATAAGTTTAGATAGAAATCTAATCGTTAAACCAGTGGCAGGAAAGATTTTTGCAGAACTTTTATCCAAAAAAATTATTTCTATTATAGTCACAACTCAAGGGTAAATAATTATTTATTTAAATTTTAAATCATTTTAATTTATTTAATTTTTTTTTTTTAAGAATTGATGCTGTCCTTAAAGATTGGAATGATTATTTAATAGATTACCCTCAATTTTTTTCCCATATAGCTGCCATAATAAGTAACTTTTTTTTTGAGCAATTATTTGAAGTATATAATCTTACAATATATTCTTAATTTAAATGTTTTCTTTATAGCTCCGTTATTATTATCACAGAATGTTCCCTTTGATTTCAACAATTTAAAAGATTCTTGTGAATCTATACGACCAGAAAATTCTAGTATTTTTTTCCTTGAAGTATTGAATAATATTCTAAATTCCAATGAAACACAAAACATTGATGGAGTAAGTTATAGCATAGTTAAATTTTTCTATTAGAATTTGAGCGAAATAACAAAGATATTGCATGTATAATGATGTTTTTTTGTGTGGGGGAGGTGGTGACAATTTCGAGATCAAAAAAAAAAATGAACAAATTTATAGAAATATTTTAACTTTTTTAGTATTATTTATAAAAATTAATAATTTTTGATTTATTATGATGATATTTTTATATATGAATAGCTTGATCATTGAATACAAGCTTCTTCATAAGATTGTCTTACTTGTTCTAAAAATATCAAAATGCATATATGCATATTTTTATAGACATTTGTAGTTCTTATTTTGGCATAATTTGATATTTCAATAAAAAATAAAGTTAATATGCTGTAATTCAAAGAATATTTATCTTTGACAGTTAGAAATTTTTGTCATTACTTATAGTATTATTTGCCTAATGGCATGCATTAACCATAATTATGGCAATTATTAAACTATTTATTTCAAAAACCTATTCACATTGTTGTAATTTATTAATTTATACATACACATTTTTAATTATCTAATTTTATTCACAGAATATATATAGTTATTTCTGATGTCTAATATGACACATTTTAAATCACATAATATATAAGCTTAGTATTTAAACATTTTCTTTACATTGTTTAAAAGTTATCAGTTATTTATATTGTCGATTAATTTTATTATAGATTTCACTGCAATTTGTAGTACACCTTTTAAAAAAAAATTATGAAAATTTTACAACAATATACCATGTGTTCACCAATTTAGGAAACACTGAATTTCTCGTCCTGATTATGTTGGAATAAATCGAATTTTTTACAAGCTAGTGGTGTATAAATACACATTTTCAGATAAATTTCAAATTTTTAACCCTTTCGGTAAGCACATGCGCAATACAACTTATTTTTTTTAAATAGTAACTGGTATTTTTGATACCAAATTCAGATAAACTGAATTTTTTTAAGTAATTTTGACCAATTAACTAACCATTGCTCTAAAACCAAAATTGACTGAATGAGAGCCATTTAAATTTTAATCAATAATACATTTTTACAATTCATTATAAAATGCATAAAACTATTTATAATTATTTATTATTAGTTACTTTTTGAATATTTTTACGTATTTTTTTTTATACGTGTTATAAACATGATTAAAATAATATGGATATAAAATTATTTAATTAAAATGGATTACTTCAAGTTTTAGTTTATATTAGATTGAACCCACGATCTTCGGTTAGACATGTTAGTAGAGAAGTTGGAATATCGTTCGGCCTTGTACATAAAATTTTATAAAAACACAAAATGCACCCTTACAAACTTGACTTGGTTCAACATCTACGGACTGCAGATCCAAAAAGAAGGTTAAATTTCATTGCTTGATTACTCATTCAAATCGATACACAACTATTATTTTTAAATCAAATATTATGGACTGATGAATCTAAATTCACGAACAATGGAGTTGTTAATAAACAAAGCAATCGTATGTGGTCAGATATCTATCCCCATTGAGCAGTGGATAATTGTCACCAAACTGTGTGAGGTACTAATGTTTGGTATAGACTTATTGGTGGAAAATTGTTAGGTCCGTAATTCCATGAAGAAAACTGCAAGGCGATATTTAGCATTTTTAACAAATGTTTTACCATTATTGTTAGAAAATTATAAATATTCAAAAAGTAACCACTAATAAATAATTATAAATGGTTTAAGCATTTTATAATAAATTGTAAAAATGTATTATTTATTAAAATTTAAATGGCTCTCATTCAGTCAATTTTGGTTTAAGAGCTATGGGTAATTAGTCAAAATGACTTAAAAAAATTTAGTCTATCCGAATTTGGTATCAAAAATACCGGTTACTATTTTAAAAAAATAAGTTGCATTGCGCATACGCGTACCGAAAGGGTTAAAAATTTGAAATTTAAATGAAAATATGGATTTATATATCACTAGCGTGTAAAAAAAAATTAGATTTATTCCAACATAATCCGGCCGAGAAATTCAATGTTTCCTAATTTGGTGAACACACGGTATATAATATAATATATAATATAATACTGTATTGGCTTGTATGTATAATATTACTATATGTATTAGCATCTAGGTGGTATATTGTGGATTTACAATAAGTGGATATCGTCAGAACATGTCTCTCTTGACATGTTTATGCCTAATAATCAAATAAATAAATATTTTAAAAATGATGTAAGTTTTTAAACATTTTAAAAGTATTTTTAATTATATTATAGTTAATATATTTATTTAATTTTAGTCAATTGGAGTGTTTCTTTTATCTATTGCTATATTTGATAAAATGGAGCAGTTGACTGATTGTGAACTACTATTTGATGTATTGCATGATTGGATAAGTGTAAGTAAAATAATTAACCAACCAATTAAAATTATTGCATTATGTTTTTATGCATGTGTAGATGAAGTCTTTTAATTTATCAATATAATTTTTTTTTTTTTTTTTTTTTACCAAGATTAATTTCAGTGCAGAAATAATAAATTGCCCTCAGTTTGTGCGAGCAATAACTATAGCTGTAATCATTGCATATTCGAGTAAGTTGCTACTTCTGAACTTCAAGTAAAACATTCACACAATTGTTAAATTATAATTTTTAACTTATAGAGCAAAATAATTCATATGATAATGAATTGAGTTATGATTATAATAAATTGTTAGTCTATTATATGCGGTCTGGGCCACATTCAGATCTTCAATTTGTGGAACAAGGAGTACAATGTCTATACGGCGTTCAAATAATATCTGCTGCACTCAAAAATCCTGAACGTCAGTTGCTAAGTCTAACTGTTCAATTTTTAGTTTCATTATTAATATGATTATTTTCCCATAAGGTATGTTATTAAAACTATTCCATAACTTCTATCAAAACAATATTATAAGTTCAGAATCTTTTGAATTGTGGAAAAAAGAAGATGAACTTAAAGTTGGGTTCAAGGAAGACATAGAAACAAAAACCATGGCCATTGAAGATTTGAAAAATTTTTTCCATATGTTTACTATTAGAGAACACTCTTCTGACGAGGATGACATATATGAATAGTAGATTAAAAAAACTTGTTTATGATTTTGTATAATATTTATTTAATATTAATCAATCGACATACAATTTCTTCTATTTTTTTATTTAATTTAATATATATCATAAAAATATAAATTAATGAGAAAAAAATTCTCAATCCATATTTTTAATTTTTTTCCTAAATCTTAGAGTTTAATTATTTCTGATTTTTCAAATATTTGTATTGATTGTTCTTTTTTTTTTAATTTATTTTAATACATACAATATTTAAGTACTTATAAATCAATTTCAACATTTTTTTTTTTTTACAATTTATATTAAAATATTTACAATAGTCTTAGTTTATTTGTTTGTCTAAGTACCTCTATAACTTAATAAAAGTGAATAATTAAAATTATAATTTTTTGTATTTAATAAGATAACTTATTTGATAATAATGTACTTTTAGATTTAAGTATTTTTATAATTTCATCATTATTTATTTTGTTTAAATATATTTTTTTTTATCACTTTGAGCATAAAAGCTTCAAGGTTACTTTCACTTAATATACTTATAACATGAATAAAATCAACCTAGAAAAAAATGTATATATTTCATTATCATTTTTATTTGACATAAAATAATATTTTATTTAGTTGACCATTTGGTAAAGCAGCCCACTGAGAAAACTCCTGAATTCATTGCAATCCAATTTGCCTCTGTAAGTATTCCTTGTCATTGTCTTAATCAGTAATAGTCACCATAATACTATTTAAATACTGTATAATAATATAATAACTAGGACTCAGAACTTATGGACTTAATAAGTACAATATGCATTAAAAATATGTACATATTTTTTTTTTTACTCACAATTTTTATAAATATAAATATTTTACTAAATATTAAAATAAAGTAAATATATATATAAAATAAATATACATTAGAATGTATTTTTTTTTATCAAATTTTCAAATTATATTATAAACTTATCATTAATGATCAAATATGCTTTAAAAAAAAGGTAAAATCAAAAAAAATATGTCCTTAAAACTATAAAATCACTAAATATGTAAAAGAATTAACTATAAACTTTTAATATTTTATTCTTAGTGTCAAAAAATTAATTTCAAGCTTACTTAACAATAAATCTTATCCGAAAAACATGCAAACACAACTTCTAAGCCCTAATAATAACATTATAAAAATTAAATTATCAATACTGTAATATTATTAAAATATTTTATGAATTTTTGCTCAGTATAGTATTGTTATTTTAACCTTATTAAAAAATAATGTTTTTTTAACATTTTAATAACCTTGAAGCTTATGAGAAACATATTAATAAATTTATTATTATAAAATAAATTATAATATTTAAATTATAAAACCATTATAACAACATTTAATAAAATGCAAAAGATTCGGGTCGCCATACCTGAAATTGTTTTTGGTGTTACCTACAACTTGCATACCTATTTTTGAAATCTATCACATACAAGTTGCATCCGAACTACACAAAAAAAAACCAAATTGCACGCTTCCTCTTAGAGAGGTCTGTATGAAATGCTTGCCACCTCTTGGCATGGGACTATCTGAATTGCATATTTGTATACATAATACAAATAATATTATATTTTAATATATGATTCACTTAGGTATTTTATAAAAAATAGAAATCTAATTACTCTATACATTCAAGGTAAGCTTTTTGAAACTAGATTGATATTCTAATATTGTAAATTACTTACTCTTCTGTGACAGATCCAAAGGATGCAAGTATACAGAGCAATTACTGTAGTAGGTACTAAACTCGCCAAAAAAGATTTACTTTATATTATGTTAAATAGTTTAAACAGAAATAATTTTTGTAATAATAATAGATATCAATTGTACCTATGAGCATTTCATAACAGACCAGAGTCCAAAAATTTAAATTTGGTGTCCCAGTTTATTACAATTATTGAAATTTAATTTAAATCTTCAAGAATTGATACAATTCCACTTAAAGATCAATATTTGATTTGATATGTAGCATCTGGATTTTACAACCAAAAAATCACCATAACTAAATTTCAAGCCAATTTTAAAAGATGAATCAAACCATCTTTTTTTATTTTGTAAATTGTTTATTTTATTATGAATATTAAAATGCATTGGATTTGCTGTATAAAATCCTATTCACATATCAATAACTATTGAAATAGAAACTAAAGTTAGGGGGAACACTTTAGAATATTGGCTAGATTTGTTCTCCAAAATAGTACAGAATATGTTTTGTTATTATGTGATATCAGATATACTAATATAGACTATGTGTGAAACACCAAAAAAAAAAAATTAATAATCAAAATCACAATTACATAAAAATTAGATAGCGATTAATTTTTTAGATCATTTCAAAAATCTAAAAATTAATAAATTTGTAGATTTACCTGTTGGTTGGGAGATATATGAAGTATTGGAAACTAATTCACTATAAACACTTATGAAAATATTTTAACAAAAAAATACAACTAAATATAAATTAGATGAAAATAATTTCATAGAAAATAAATGGATACTAATAGTATGGAAAATATTTATAATTATAAATATTTTTTACAAAATTTACCCTATTAGAAATGATTTGGGATGAATAGAGTCAGCTATTTATTCTACCTTATAAATTTATTCACCATTCATACCATTTTCCATATCAGAATATTAGTTTTTAAAAATGTTATACTTTAAATAAAATATATTATTTTAACGCCAAATAAAGAGAACAGTAATTACATAATTTATAATAATATAAAAAACTTTATTATATTTTTTAGTAAAAATTAAACTAATTAAAATAGGCCAACTGTAGCTCTATTTAATTGAAGTGATAAAAAAAACAAAACAAAAATGTCGATTTGGTTTAATAATAACTATAATTACATAGAATAAACTTCATAAAAACTAAAATGTATATTATGTTTCATTGTACAAATAACATTTTATAGATTACTGATCCAGTTACTTATTTAAATGTAATTTAGAAGGTTGGAAGTGATTTTCTGTCTTTGTCTAACACATATGGAACATAGGAATTCAGATATGTTTTCATTCCAACGTTCCAATAGATCTAGTGAAGTGATAAGAATTCTATATAAAAACACATTTGAATATTTTCATCAGGTCTACTTAAAATCAATTTTACCATATTTTTATATAATCTCCAATAACATTCATACTATACTCTATTCAGAATAAGAATTCTCACTCGTTTGACGAAAACTCGTCTCGTTCGCGCATGTCTGTTGCCACCAGCTGGCGTTGATGTAGGCAGCGCCGCCGCCGCCGACATTTCGCAGACGTATACGTAGTGAACTATAATATCACTTGCGTCTATGCCACAAGTGGTTTACGCGTTCATCCCGCAACATACCAAAACACCGCGCACCCTTCGATATTTGCTCAGTTTTTTATTATATTATTTTTTGAATTATTTATCTGACATGGCAGACAGCTCTAGTGAGGATAATGCTGAATATGGCCCATCACCAATTAAAAAGGGAAAAAGTGGAAAAGTGAGTACCTACTATATAATATAATACATAAATCTGTTATCATTCTCAATTTCAAATACGCACACTTTGGGAAAATACTTTAAAAGGT
>JACXSJ010002477.1:0-44389 GCA_014851325.1 Pentalonia nigronervosa | reverse complement strand
ATGGCAAGGTTACCGCTATCAAGTAAATAATGTCCAATGATCAATATACTTAACTGAAAACTATTTCGTCAATTTTGATGTAGCGATATGTTTATTATGTAGATGAAACCATTTTCGAAAAATGTAGGTATGTCGTTAGTCATTAGTCATTATACTCATTTTTGACATTAAATCAGTGTTTTTTTTTTAGTAAATATTTGCTCATTTAAAATAGGTATTGCCTCAATGATCATATATAATCAGAATATTAATAAATGATAAAGATTGTAAAATATTTAACCCTGCGTTTAACAACTTTATTCATATAAAGTAATGACCATAAAAATATAATATGACACCAATCAACAAATGGCACGTAATTTAAAAGTTTTGAAAAATGCATAGTAATCGGATTGAAAAACTTAGATACGCGAGGAATAGATGAACAAACTAATAACTATATACCTAATATTTCAATCCGGTGTCTAAATAGTAAATAATGGTAAATGCAAAATTTGTAATAGCTAATTTAAACGATCTAGGCGCTCACAAATAACAAATATAGATTGAGATTATGATAGTTTTAATTCAATTATATTTTTAGGCATGTATAGATTAATATATTTTATATTCAGTTGGTTTATTGAAATAATGTTTGAAAGAAGTACAATAGAGGTAGACTATTAGTTGGATACGCTCCTCCCTCCTTGACAGATATAAATCCTGAAGTAATTAATAACGGAAATCTCGGTGTACGTGTAGATAGCCCCTGGGCATTTGGTTTTAAAAATAGAAACGATTGCCGTTATTTTTATGTTCATCGATGCGATCGGGAAACACTTTTACCGATAATAGAATGTGAATGCGAGGCAGGATCAGAAATTCGTTTTGATGAATGGGTTGCATATAGGTGTATCTCACAAACCGAGGTTTTATACAAAATACGGCAAATCACCAAATGTCATATGTCGGTGCAAATACAGGAGCCCACACTCAAAACATTAAGAAGTTATGGTTGGATGCAAAAATTAAATTATTGAAGAAAATGAGGGGTATTCTTTTAAATCATTTGCAGTCCCAACTTGATTACTAATGTTGGTGACTTTACTGTCAAGACAGACCGGACTTTTTTCTCGCCACGTTAGAAGACATTCAAAACGTGAATAATCAATAAAATAAAACAGAATCAAAATGACGTATGTAGAGTACATACCGACTTAAAAACTTGTCTGTAGAGCGCATACCGAATTAGCACCAAAACTGTTTCTGGTGAAAATTAAGTTCTCTTTAGTTTGAAACGAGTATTTTACATTCAGTTAGAGACGTATTTTTTTACTTAAAGTACCTATATCTATAAATTATAATATATGACATGAAATATGATTATAGATACGTAAAACGATTTACACGATTCATTTAAAAACTGCTGTGGCGAACGACAAACGACAGGTTTCTGTTGCTGTGTACAAATTAAAATCCGGTAGTATCTAATGATCTTGTGTACAAAGTGCCATGTGTAAAATAATATTATAACGCAGCGATTTACAAAGTAGTTTAACGATATTATTATTACGACTATCTGCGTTCACTGCCCTTTGTCATATATTATACTTATATATCAAATTGTGCATAGGTAGGTAGATAGATAATTATTTTTTACCCATTCTATTGCGAATGACCACAAAATCATTATTAAGTATAATATTCTGAAATTTTATAATATAATATGCAAGTCTGCGACTAAAGTATTTTTCAAAAATATTAAAACTTAAAAGTTACAACACTATTCTATATATTTGTAGGCTTGCTATACTAGATAACACTTGTTAAAATAAATAAATAATACAATATGCTTTTCTTTAAAGATATCACGTGAGAGATCGATAGTTTGTTTTAAAATCAAATTATATCTAGCGTAATAATTGATGTATGAAACTGCTGATTAGAGCTAGGTAACTATTATAATTTTTCACCTTGGTTATTTGTTATAAAAGTAAAATTCTCGATTCTCCCGACAAAGGTATTGAGGTCAGTAACCCCGGTGTTTCGATTAGTAACTCTATATACAATAAACAACAGTGTTTGAACAGTTTATGCGCTGTTTCTTGAAAAGTCGTTTTTCCATTAAAATAACCTAACCACTTTATTATTTACCATTTGCAGAGAATACGAAAACGGAGTTGGTAATCATAAATAGTGTGCCAAAATATGAAACGGTTAGATGTAAAAATAAATGTACGTTAACAAGTTTTATCCATTCAATTCGTATGCCACATTTAAGTTTATTGCTATTATGCCCATTACCGGCGTTACTCAAATAAATAATTTTTCTAAAATGTATTATGAATTTATTATAAGCATTCCTTGCATCATGAATTCCGATAAATACTTTTTCTAAAAACCTGCCAAGTATATCTAATATTCACAAGTATTAAAATATAATTTTTAAGCAAGTCAGTGTATACTTAGGAAAAAACAGCAAAACGCAAGAATTTTATTTGTACCCGCTCAATCATTTGGCAAAGATGTTTTTTTAAATCTTTTTTTATGTTATAGATTAAAAAAGACTATAAATTATTAATAATTGAAGTAGCGTTACTGGACGCCCCCTTCACTCAAGCCGTCAAGCCCTGTACACTTGCTATTACTATTACTTATTGTATTGACTATACAGATTGTATATATTCGTTTAAAAAAAAAAAAATAAAAAAAATTATTAATAAAAATTCATACACACAATTATATGTTTGCTCTTAATTTTTTTTCTTGTATCAACATTTGTATAATATTGTGGTGGGAAAATTTAAACTAAGACCACATTATTATATTAGCCACAGTTAAATACCTAGCTTATATGTATTTATTGTTTACACTAGATATAGAAAAAAGTAAAAACGTTTTGATACTCTTCTAATTTGCAAAAATATACGTACAATCGTCGCAAAAAAAAAACATTTGCATAATATACATGTTTGCTTTAATATTAATTAGATTACGTAGGTTAGTTTTAACGTAATATCGATCTACATTTGAATATTTTATTTCATAAAAGTAAATTGAATCACTATTATTATTTAATTTATATATCCATTTATACACCAACTATATGATTCAATAAATATATTTATTTTACACATACAAAGGAGTGTGCTTGCGGAAATCCCCTTACCTACGGTCTCATCACTCCTTTTGCTTCTTTTTTGGTTTATTGATTTTTCATCAACACATAAATAACTATATAAAATATTTCTAAAATAAAAATTAGTATTATCAATATATTTTTCTGTATAATTTTTAATATATAATTTAATTTAAGTTTATTAATGGCATTAAAACAGTAGATACCTATTTTTATATATAAGTTATATAACTCAGTTTGCCGGCAACCCTTACGACAATAATACGTATCTCGATTATATGTAATTACGTCCAACTCGTTTATCACGCGATATCGTTTACGTGTTTCGCTAACCGCCGTTCATGTAATTTTGTTCTCGAATAATATGATGCCTAACACTGGCTCATCACCTCGGAAGTCTTCTTCCAAACGGCACCTGTCAAATTCAAGTCGTATATCTACCCAAGCAAAGGGGGAGAAAACCAAGCCATTCGTTTCACCGAAAAAGTATGCTATTCTGTCCCAAGAACCAGATGAGTTTATGTAATTAGTGGTTATGATTATTCTATGCTCACAAAACATTTATTAGAACTCGTTCAGCCACCATGCATTTATTTTAAATCTACTTCAAAATATCTGATCATCTACACTGACGATGCGCTAAATTATAATTTAGTCTTAAACTATTTAATGACCAGTGAGTTGATAACATTCCATACTTATCAATCTAAAACGGCAAAGTTATACAGCGTATATATCAGATACCTTCACCTCACTTCCAGTACATAGACATACAATCTAGTTTAATAAACGAAGGTCACGAAATAATTCGGAGTCACTAATATCATAAATCGTTTCACCAAAGCGAATCGCCACTATTTCGAGCCGATATAACTATCATCGATAACAACAGCGACATACTAATATTAGATTCGATTCTCCATACAAAAATAAAAATTGAACTCCCAAGGAAAAAGTCCATTCTTCCTCAATGCCAAAACTGCTAGCATATTTCCATACGGCAAATTACTGTCAACCCAACCTATGCTGTGTTAAATGCGGTAAAGGTCATGATTTCAGGGAATGCGAGAAATCATCGTCAGAACCCGCGAAATGCGCTCTCTGCTCAGGTCCACATACATCGTCATATAAGGGATGTCCGTCTTACAAAAAAATCACGTTAAAACATGGAAAACATAAAGCCGGAAGAAATAGCAACCATCTTACACAACCACCTGTCGTTCCATTTGCGATATAAACGAATGTTAATCCTAGCTCTAAGTCAAAACGAAAACCTATACGCCAACGTAAGTGTTCCAGCAAATGATCCACCATCCGATCAAACACAATTTATCTCAAAATTTCTAGAAGAACTTAAGTTCATTCTGAACTTATTATTAATCGCGGTAACAACAGTTATAAATAAATTTCCACTTACCGTCATTACCTCTCCGTAATATCATTTATTTATAATTTTATCTATTCCAATACCTTCATTTATGTTTCAATATACTAGTATTGTTTTTGTTTTGTTCCGTATCAGTCTTAATAATAACTGTTATAACATTTTAATTGTACGACTGTTATATAAACTATACATTACATAACTATAATTGTAGAGCTATCATAGTTGTCATACTAGAAGTTAATAAAAAAAAAGTTATATAAATGTATGCCTGTATGGATTATTTGTGTGAATTATTGGAAATTAAATGAAACACGAATTGTTTTTCATTTAGGATGTAAAAATATTCATGATACTCAAATTATTATCTTGTATTTAATATGAAATAATTATTATTATTTATAATTATATTATTGCACTACATGTGTTTGTGCGTACAAATCGTATACCTACAGCTATATTAGTAAATGTTTATATCATTATTATGTCTGTGCAGTAATCAAACACGAATAATTATCTATTTGTGTTATTTAATTGTCAATCGATTCACTATGGTATTTTAATGACGAAACACTATAATCACGATTAATTATATAATTTATAGTATAATATATAATTTTTTATAATTGACAAAACCTTAACTACCTACCCACCTAATATAATATGACCCACATTTATTTTCTTAATAGATATAGGTACATCTTGTTTATCACTCATGAGTTTAAAACGGTATTATATTGTTACTATCAATAATAATCCGTAGTTACCACGAGGACATACAATCGGTTTGTAACGATAATCTAATGGACGCGACCTAATTAAACCGTTAAAATGTGTCTACACTTTTCAGAAGTGTAAAATTCAGATTTATTCTGAATCCGGCATCCATCGTGTTCTCCGCAGTACTTTCTTATTTGATACATGTTATACACCGAGTACATTGTTTATGTAGTTATGTTTATCTACTTATGTAATTTACATCCAATAAACATTTTTGCATATATTTCATTAAAATTTTTTTTTTTATTACGCATGTAAATTATTTGTATGCCTACTACGTACATACATATACATAGTACGTACACTTTTTTATGGCAATGATGTCATAATTATATACGCTGTAGTCTCGGTGATTTATGGAATACAACATTTTAAACACGGGTACATACGCTCATTTATTGAAGGGTGTATTAGGTAATATGCAGTCTGCAACATCTTTAAACGAATAGTACGAAATATGAATTTAATTTAATTTCATATACATATGTATGAGTACTGGGCCCTACTGGAACTTGTATGGGGGCAAAATTGTGTACAAAATTACAATGGAAAATAGATAATTTTTATATTATTATGGCCTTAAGTGAGTATATGTGAGGTTTTATTTATAATCATTTATATAATATGATATATCGTTGGTTCCAAAATTCAATAAGTATAGTATAGTAAAGTCAATATAAATCTATGTACTACCTAAACCATCACATAGTAATTAGTATTATAGGCTAATAGTAGTAAATGTGTAACCTAGCTATAATAAATTAATAGAGAATGTTGAGATTTTATTTTAGGCATCTATGGATTTTATGAAAATCAAAGATTCGTCGAATTATTTTATTTTTAATTCAGAAAAATGCATTATTTAAAACATTATAAACATATTATGTCCATTGTTTTGCAACTATATGCAAGTAACTATTATTTATTCATATATATGTTACGGTCCAGGTGGACAAATCAGTCATTGTAATACAATGCCCGGACATCGTATACAATACCTAAGATATTTGGGCAAAGTAAATAATACATATTTAATTTCCATATAGACTAGACATTGTATACAATGCTAAAACTGGTGTGGGCAATGTGAATATTAGTTATATTTTTAAAGCGTTATATTTTATAATTTTTTTTAGGCATTACGTTCTACGGGTTACGATAACATTTATCAATAGTGTCATTAGTAGATAATCAGGAATTTGTGGGCATTTTCAACAAACGTTGCTGTAACTATCCGCCGTCCATCAATAACGAACAATTTATATCGCAATTATTATTATCCTGGGATGCTATGCAGCTATAGACGACAATACACATACTGCCGTTTACGTCTGTCGTTTAGTGCTGTGTTATAATTGTGTAGTATATTTTGTGCGTGTTGTTTTTAAAACGGAAAATACATTTATTAATCATTTAAATAATATTTTAGATGTTAAAAAACCTAATAGTACATATTTAAGTAAACTTAAATATAATGAACTTATATTACATTTAAAAGAATTAAAATTAAAAAAAAAAAACAAAAATTCCAAATGATTATAAATTGATTAAGAAGTATGATACAATGAAAGTTTGTAAGGTGAAAAGACTTATCCCAATAAATGAAGGTAACCAAGTTAAATATTACGTGCTTAACACAGAACTTTTTAATATCCTCCATGAAACTCATTTATCGATCGGGCACGGAGGTCGTATTAGAATGGAACAAAAGTTAAATAATAAATATAAAAATATAACAAGGGAGGCAATTATGTTATACTTGAACTTGTGTGAATCATGCCAAAAAAGGTAAGTATAATTAAAAAGGGCTTAATAATCAAATCTATAATATCAAAAGAAATGAACTCAGGCATAGCCTGATGATAATTGTAAGTTTATTTTAGTCTATCAAAACCATTTAACTAAATTTGTAAACTTACGTCTTTTAACTCATAAACGCGTAGAGGAATTTTACTGGATATATTTACAACTTTTGGTGCTCAAGCTATATTGCAAAGCGATAATGACAGATAATTTGCAAACAAGGTAGTAAATGAATTATGTAGCATATGAAAAGACTTGAAAATAGTACATGGTAAGCCTAGCCATTCTTAAAGCCAAGATTCTGTAGAACGTGCCAACCAAGACGTCGAGAATATGTTAGAAACGTGGTCGCAAGACAATAAGACAAAAAAATGGAGCGAAAGCATAAAATGCACACAATTCATGAAAAATCGAGCTTTTCATCATGTCATTAAATTATCACTGTACGAAGCTATAGGGCTAAAATTAAATTAAATAGTTATATACAACCAATGCATGTAATAGCAAAATTAAAAACGGAAGAAGATTAAGAAAAGCCTTAAACACTATTGAAGAGGAAGAAAATAAAGAAAAAAACAGGGAAGACAATAAAGTGATTACAATAGAAAATTAAGAAAATTACAATTCTGAAGATGTTTTAAACTCTAGAAAACTTTCTATTCACATAAAAAGAAATGAATCTATAGATAATTTAGAAATGCAAGCAAATAAAATGAAATTTATCTCTGAAAGGTTTTGTGAAAGAAACATTGAAGAATCGGTAAAAATAAAAATACCAGATGTTGATAGAGCTCGAAGAGACTTACAATCAATTTTGGCAGTAATTATGTCAGGTATTATAAGCAATAACATTTTCATTATTATTTATTACCTAATATGTTTATTTCTAATTAAAATTTTTTTTTAGTGGAAGACAGAAATTATAAATTAAACACAATCAAAGTAAACTGCAACATTATTACAGCAGAGAAATCAATTTACCATTTGCAAGTAGAAGTTTGTAAATGTTGATGAAGTACCGATAATCAGTTGTTACTAAGAGAAGTAGCTAGGCTGTTTTCAAATTTAGGAGGTCAAGGCTATGACCACTGCACTTGTTAAAAATGTGAAACA
This sequence comes from Pentalonia nigronervosa, assembly GCA_014851325.1. Taxonomy (NCBI): domain Eukaryota; kingdom Metazoa; phylum Arthropoda; class Insecta; order Hemiptera; family Aphididae; genus Pentalonia; species Pentalonia nigronervosa. The sequence continues at coordinate 36,191 of JACXSJ010002477.1, read as the reverse complement.
AGGAGATACAAATGTAAAGCTGCTAGAATTTTATGCAACTCTAAATGCACTAAAAATTTTCAATATTTAATAAAAATTAATATAAATAAAATATTCTCCATTTTGTTTACCAATCAAATCTCTTAAAAACATATTAAATACAATTATATAATTATATTGTTCAATTGGCGCTCTCAGTTTTGTCCGTTGTATACAATGTCTGATTTATGTGAATAATTATCTACATTGTTTGAATAACTCGGACATTGTAAACTTTGTCCGGTCAGTGTTTACAATATAAAATTTATAAATACTATTTATCCACTTGAACCGTAACATATACAAACGATAATAATTTTTGGCAGATAAATAAAATGACTGATGATAATATATATTGTACAGTATTACGTGTATTATTTAACGTAAGACATTCATTTTTTCAGAAAGCACTAACGTTTTTGAAAATATTTTTTTTACATAATTTTAAGTCATTAGAAAAGAACATTTTACAAAATTATATTTTTTATCGTTATCATTTTTAAGTTTTGCACTTATTTGAATGACAACATACCTGTACATTTTTAATTTCATATTCCTAAGTCGAATATTATTCGGATTACTTCAATCTACAAAAACTAAATTTCGGACAAGTAATTAATTAGTTATAAATTTTTATAACTTATGAGTATTTAAAGTATATTGACAAGTGGAAAAGTGGACCAACATTTTGTGAGTTATCCCTGTATGGTTGTACCATTCCACTTACCTCAATAATACTTTAAATACTTATTGACTCATAATGTACTCGTCTAAAATTATATTTTAATGTATTGAAATATTCCAAAAAAATAGTCTGCTTTGAAATAAGGAATTAAAAACGCATGTTGTCATTAAAATAATTAAAAAAAAAAAAATAAATCGATTAATAAATAGTAAAAATATATTTTTTAGAAAAATTTTGTTTTTTTAACGACTTAAAATTATGTAAAAATTATTTTCAAAAAGTTTATAGTTTTTGAAATAAAGAGTGTCTTACGTTAAATGGATCACCCAGTATATGTATTGGTATAAATATTTTAATATATCTACTGCCTATATTTGTAATAAAATATCGATTGACGGAAGGAGTTTGGGGTTGAAGGAGCTTGTCCTAGATTCGAAATTTACAACAAACGTTTACTTATGTTATATCGTATCGTATAATCATAGACAGAGTCACAATATGTGTGTCAAATTTCAAATGAAATTTCTAAGCCCGTATAAAGTACGATTGCATGGACGGGAAATTGAGCGCGCAAAAAAATTCAATGAATATATTATTATATACCGTGTTTGAAATTAAATATAACTTGAAAAAAAAATTTAAAAATACTTACTTTTCTAAAACCGTGTTTTATAGGTCACATTGATGTCAAAATGGTTTGACTTACAAATTTTCGGTGGAAAATATAAATTTGTTTAGGTACTGTATAATAGTACGCTAGATACAATTGATTAATATAATCGCAATATCAATAGTTTCTCTGCGCCAGAACTCGACTAGCACAAAAATGTTTTTGCACAAAAATCTTCTTCCAAATGGTTTAGTTATTACTTAGAAAAATTGTGGCATATATTATATTATATCCATTACATTATATTACACTAAACGAATATTAAAATTGCTTACAATTAAAGATTTAATTTATACGAATATAATTATTATATATATACTAAGTAAGTATATATTATAAACTTACATAATATTTATGAGAAAAAGGGTGAGTCATCTAATCAGAATAAATTAACTTGGGGGTCGTGGATTAAAAAAGGTTGTTCACCACTACTATAGAGTATCACTCTGTTATTACAATATTATGAAACAATCCATTTGAACTGGAATTTTTAACTATTTTTAATATGCTTAGAACTTACCGTCATCGCTGTGAAGTATATAAAAATTAATATTTTTTTATTCGTCTTCTATAGCAGTGGTTCCCAAAGAGGGGGGGGGAATTCCCCCCTAGGGGGGAATTTGTGTATTGCTTGAGGGGGAATTTAGTGATGAGAAATAACAAGAAATATTTTATTTATAAAATGGAAAACAATAAATTAGTTTTCGGACGGTTGCCTATTGATAACAATTTTACGAGTATTTTATAATGATTGACCTATGCAGGTAATGTAATATTAAAAGGTACAACATTATTATAATATAATCTAACCATTCTAATCTAATATTTATTCTTATTTCTTTTATTTTTAGAATTATGAAAAAATATATGTCATTAGTTAATAAAAAATAATTATTTCGTATCATTAAAACAAAAAAAAGGTCTTTTTAATTCTAATATAAGGGGAGCATGGGAATTTTGAAAATTTACAAGGGATGCGTAGAATAAAAAAGGTTGAGAACCACTGCTCTATAGACTCAAAAATTACTGGACCGTTATCAATGTAAGTTATGTCAATAGATACCTTGAGACTTTGGGAAGGTTTGTAGCTTTGTTTTTTAACCCTTATAGGTCACTATAGTAGGGTGGCTTATAGTTAACATATAAGTTTTGTTTTGGAACACAAAAATCGAATATTTTTTGCTTATGTTTAGGGTTACCATTGGTTACAAATAATAAAATAGTTATTATGATTGGATATAATTTTCTATATAGTATTACATTTTGTCATTTAAGGTATTGAAGCTATTCTATATATAAACATAAAATTAAGGAACCGCTATTAAATATTAGAAGCAAAGTGTTGGAGTTAGAATTAGAGTTGAGATTTAAATACTAAAAAAATACTCAATTGATTTTGACAAAAAACAACTTAAGATAATTTAAACTGAATCAAAACGGAAATAATAGATGGATCGATTATAAAAGATAATCGGCTAATACATGTATTATAAGTCAGGTTATATCTAAATGATACATATGCAAATCTACAAATTTGCATCAAATTTTGCACATATATTATTTGGGATCTCGGATGGGTTGTATTAGAATAACCACCATGGTGTAACAGCTATTATATATATATATATATATATAATAAAAAAGGCAAAGTGTATTGTTGAGGCTTATATAGTTATATAGAATCAAAAATTAATCTACCTATTATGACGATTGAAGAAAAGTTTATAAAATAGATTGAACTAGTTATTTTAGGGTGACTTACCCGCTATTAATAATATTAAAATCGTAACCGCATATTGTTCGTTTATATTTGCTTGCAATTGGTTCAGTGTTCACGTAAGAAAAAAAAGTTCATCACTCTTCACCTCTGGTAGACGATTGCCCATCTCGGATTAATTTATGTCTGGGAAATGCCTGGTATTACAGCTAGTTATAAATATTTTAATTTACTAATTAACACGCGAGTGAAAACAGTATAAAATATAATAATGATGTACATTCCATGTATACCGCATCACAGTATATAGCTATCTTATGTGTAATGGCCAGTAAGTCTTTTGCACAATCGTCTTTGTATTATGCATACGACGGATACAGGAATCTACAGATTTGCAATGTACTGTAGACTGTTTATATTAAATAGATCATAAATATATATTATTTTATATAATTTATAGTTAGTGCTGGTTCGAACATCATTTCACTTTCTACACGTCAGTGCATGCTAATTGAGTCCCAGATATAAACGAAAAATATACCAATTGATTTCGCGAGTGTGAAACAAAAAAATATATTAATTGATTCCTAGGATATTTTATTTATTAAGTTTTATGGGACTCAGTATTTGAACATGGAATCAATCACTAATTAATAGTATTACATTTTAAATTTCACGGGACTCAATTCATTCTAAAAGGATTTATTGGGACTCAGCCCTATATACATTTAAACTACCACTAATATAGGTACCTACTTATCTTATTTCGACAAATTATCATCACATAATAACTAATAATAAATCTATATGATTAGAGATTTTTATTTTCTAGTAAATCATTTTATCTGAGCGAGTATTCAAGTGTACAACAATGTTAATTTATTAAATTGTCTTAAAGTCGTACACATATAGCATCTACATTAGTCGTTATCTTAAACCTTGAATTTATTTTGTTGGTTATTATAACATAATAATACTCTTATTATTTTACTGGTGTTATAAAAAATAATAAATGACGTTGTTGAACAACAGTCAACAATAATTAATAAAACTTTTTTTTTATTCATTAGCTTTTGCAAAAAAAAAAATATAACATACATGTACCGACACTTTAAGTATTACATAATATTATAATAATGTTACAATACTGTTATATACATTACACTATCAGTTGCAGGCTATTTTGATCATGATGTGACAATATACTTAAGTGGTTAGTGAGTAGTGACTATACATAACTAAGTATTTTTTTTTATTATTAAATAGTTTTAAAATATAACTTTAAAACAAAAAATAATTGATGACTACATTAATAAATTGACGTAAGGAGAAAAATAAGATAGATTTTGAAAGATTCCTAGTATATATACTTGGATACAATTTTATTGATACTCCACAGGCATGGAAAGGTTACCTAATTGTCTGAATGAGATTTATTTTTAGAACAGCGTACAGATATTTTCTAACGTTAGATGGGTAAATTATTGATGGCTGTTCACTGTTCAGCTTACTAATAGTAAGTTGTAGTCAGTTATGTTTAACGCGAACAAAATATAGGCTGAGGCGTACATTTCAATAATGTTCTTTGTATATTTGTCTTACTGTGTTCGAGTTGCTAACCTAATGCAAACTGCAGAGTGAAAATTCTTTCAATCGGTTCTCGTAAAGAATATAACTTAATATATAAATATGTAGGTATCTGAAAGGCGCGATGTTACTTTTTATTTTAAATACTCTATTGATCTTTACAAAAAATTAAAATATTATTGATTAACTGCATTTTGCATTAATAACTGGAGATTGTTTTTGTTTTAAATATAAAACTTACCGTTTATATTATTATCGTTATTGGCAGTGTATTCGCGCATTGCATAACAACTGATGGCATAGAGCGACACTATTTAGCATTTAGGTCAAACGTAATTATTAAAACTGAAAACTTGCGTGAACATAGTCGAGTTTTTTCCCTGTATTACAATTTAGGTCAATTGTTTTTAATAAAATATACGATTATGTTTGTTTTAATCGCACGCCGGTAAAACAGGTACTTCTATAATACAATATATACTTTAGGATTTTCATAGAAAATAATTATGAATTAATTATATTTCAGACTCCATAGCCTTGGGGAAAAGTACATAATATATAAACAAATAAATTACGTAAATTATAATTGATTAAAAATGTATTTTATTATTAAGTTTTACGTCATTGACATCCGCATTATTTTATATTTTATTTCCACTAAATCAAGACAAATTTTGTTGTTGGTTTTTTGTTAATTGCAAATAAAACGAATTTACATTAGAACTCTACTATACATTGGTATTTGCACGTTCGTTTTTGGTGTTGAGAGGGGAGAAATTAGAGACAAAATATATCAGCATTTCATGTCTCGAGTCTAAATCACGTTCCGAATTGCGCACTGCTGCAACAAGATGGATTGTCTCATCATCTCATATATTCAAGTCTTAGTACTTTTTTTTCACGTCCATGTACGATAAGCGTTGCAGATCATGGTCGTATACAATTTGTGATTTTAAGTAAGTACCTATATCCATATTTATATAGGTATATAACTTACAGCAATATTTAATTAAATAGGTAAGGTTAATTTCATTCTAGAGCCTTGTAATTATTCACTTGACCAAGCCGGCCGGAAATAACAACACCGTAAGTACGATAGTACATGCTGTGAGTGCAGCACTTCGGGATTTCGAGACCGCGGTCGCGCACGTTGCGCATATACCATGCCTATACCTACTTAATAAGACGTGTAGGTAGGTACATAATATACTACGTACCTACGTAATATTGCGTCGTGAGAGTGGTGTTACGAAATGTAATCAAGCTTACTAGCGCACGTCAGACGAGCCGCGTGTATTGTATACATCTACCTACACAACATTTCACCGGCTAAAAGCTGTAACTGTATATCGACGTATGGCGTCTATATAATATTAATATCATGGGTACTGATACTCCATAATAAAAATAATAATAATAGTAAAAATATTAACATTAAGATACGTCGATATTACATATTATACATAGCCACGCAGGTAACGGCTGCATTGTACACGGACCATGCACGCGTGCGTTCTTGAGACACAAGGCGTTCGTTTACAAAATGTCTTTCCAGAATTTTTGTCCATTAAATCCATAAGCGCACACGTGTAATAACATTATAATATACTTATACACACGTTTTATAGGTAGGTACCTCTATCGCACAGCATGATAAACGAGATGATTCACTCCGAGCACGTTCACCCCTATTTTTTTCATTTAATAATAAATATTAATTCAAATTTCGATTTTTGGAATTTTTAAGTATACTTATAGATCATATTTTAGATTCGTGAGGTTTTTATATTAGTTATAGATATTATATAGGTTTTTATATAGTTATATGCGTGGCCATGTTCTGTGACGTTAAAACTTCTGTATACAAATGAAAACCCTCCTTTTTACTGTAAATTATTTAATGGACCAATTTTGATATGTCTAATTTAAAATCGAACGAGTAGTTTATTAAAACGTTTTTATTAAAAATAATAATCTTTAAAATTGGTTTTACAAAAATATAAAATGGATGTAATATCGGATCTAGTATTTATTATATTCTTGGATCATTTTTATAAATTTTAATTATTGATAGATGATTATAAATTATTAAAATTGGCAAATTACAATAGCCCCCATATTTTCCAAATCCATTATTATGGACCTATTATCCTTAGTACAACAAGTTAAATAACTCATTAGAAATTTGATTTTGATATGTTGGCATTTTCAAAAAGTAACCATATAAGTACCCATATAATTTACATTAGAAAAGAAAAGTTTTGTATCACATCTTAAGTAGTACAAATAATCACAACAATTTTGAAATATTGTTTTTGGCTGTAATGAAAATTCCAAAAATCAGATTTTGAATAATTACCTTATTGAAGAAGGGAATGAGGATGCTTGATGAATCACTCTGTACATACTTTTTACCTAGTAAATAGACATATAGTACGACTATATACAATGTACACGGTATAATTTAATGTAGATACGGGGGCGTATACAAGGGATGATATGGGAGAATGACCCCCCATGACCTTTTTTTTATAAAGCTATCAAACTTGCTTAGATCACATACATATACGATCTAATCGAACGTGCTTATTAGTAATTTTAAAAAGTATCTTTAATTGTGTTAATAAGTATAAATAGTGGATTTAACAATTAATGTGATACTGTGATAATAACTACTATCGCTCAATCATACTACAGAATAACATAATTATTATATATACATCTATGAAAATAATTTCTATGACTATACTATCTACAACCATCGTTTAGACCAAGGTGTACCACTTTTGACTTTGTACAATATGCACTATCTGTACTGGCCAACACAGTACATTTGTAGATAAATATTGTCTGGTAAGTACCATTCTATCATAAGCAACTCAAAATTAAAATATATTTATAAGTTTTTAATTTTTTAATCGTAATAGTCTTTCTCTAACAGCAGTACATAGAACATTACTTCTGAGGAAGTAATAGACAAATGGATCAAAAAGAAAAGGAAATTTAATTTTCTAATAGTATATCAATATTTAAATATATGTATAATTATATACATTTATATGCTATTTTATTATTTATCATAATAATTCGGTGTTTATGTAATTGATAATTGTTATATTTGAACTTAACAATCTATATGTAATTTTTGTAACTGCAAGACGTAGGCATTACTGGCTACTGCAGATCTATATTGATGTAAATTTTATACTGTATTCTTATAATATTTGTATTTTTTATTGGGTCGTCGTCGTGTAAAAACCGTCGTTCGAAATTGGGTCAAATGTGTTTACTCGGTGGTACTATTATTATTATTGTTGTAGTTCCCAATTTACAGCTACGGTACCGTATAAACAAGTCGATGAAAACGAACGGTATATAACTGTTTTCGTGTTTTATAAGTAGATCGTTGTATTATTTTTATTATTAGGTAGGCATTATTTTATTTTTTTTTTTTAATCGACCATAATATGCAGCTCAAAATCACGACCGCGACGCTACGTGAAAATTCTCAACATTAGAGGGGATAGTGAAGGGAAGTCTAAAAAATAACATTTTTCATAGGTTATTTTATTTCAACTCGTCGGTTCAATCACTGTCGTTTGACGGATTCGTATTAACGACAAACTGGAACATTTATTGTCATAGTATTATTATACCGGTGTTTTTCGTTGTCGTACCTCATCATCCTCGCATCATACCCTACCACAATATTTAGTATTTTATTTGGTGGTAAACAACATAAAAACATTAGGTAAAAGTATTGTTATATATTATAATGTATTTATGATGTTCAGCTCTAGATATACAATGCAAGCAGTACGTGAATTATTATTTTTCATTATAATTGTGCAGGTTCCCTTATCCATAATCATACACATTAATCCACAATCATAATTCGTTTATGTTATAACTATATTATTTTATTATAATTTATTATTTAATCAACTTACCTTTACGCGTTAACTATTATTTAAAATATATTTATCACGAACACTTAATGTAATATTTTTTTTTTTTTTTTTTATTAGAATTAAGGCTTCAACTACTGAGGTCATTAGCCTGGTACTATGTGTGGAGGAACAGTTGGTTGGAACACGTTTTTGTATGTGTGGCAAGGATTTGTTGCTAAAAACCGGGTGATCACCCATCCGGGAGCAGCAACACTGGCCGGTACGTATACTCGAGCGTTTCCGCAGTTGAGCGTACGACCGCGCCACACCAAGCCACAAAATGTAATATTGTTGGCCTATAATGCGAATGGCAAAAATTTATTACAAGAAACAAATGCGACGATGGCTGATTGTACTTTATAAAATATCTATTATATTTCTTTAAATTAATTTTTTAAAAATTTTTTGGGTTAAAAATATCGAGGAGCTATATTTTAGCCGAAAATATTATAGCCAATAAATATTTTATCCGACAATATTATAGCCGACAAATATTTCACCCGATAGTATTTTAGCCGACAACTAAAATTGGACTTGAAATTTGACAGTTGGTAAAACCCCTACGGATATGCGGATTCGTATAGATATTGCCTATATTTGCCGAAAATATTTAACCTATAACCTACATTTTTTTTTACAAACGTAAAGTATTTCCAAAAAAAGTGTAGTTGCTCCCTACGCTTTTCCCCAGCGTGGCTATTCGCACCACTCGGGGTTCAAAATATTTGTTGGCTAAAATATTGTCGGCCGTAATACGTATCGGCTAAAATACTGTCGAATGAAATATTTGTTAACTGAAATATTTGTCGACTAAAATACAGTTCTGTTAATATACTTGTCCAATCAACTATTTTTCGGCTAAAATATTTTTCGCTGGGATACGGATCAGTTAAAATATTTTTGGCTATTTACGCACTCCCGAAAAATAGAATTTTCAGCACACGTCTTAAGAATGTGTAATTATTGATGAGTTTTAATTTTTAATCGTGTGCATTGCAGAAAATTAATTAATCGGAAATCGAATATGTACCAAACATATTAATATGATGTCCATACACTTTTTTTTTTTTTAATGGATTTATATTGTATTTATTATTATACATAGCGCGCTATACGTACATATAAATACGCGTGTTCCTAAATATAATTTTCAAAACGTATATAGTGTATAACTATATACCTACAACGTACACGGCAGTGAAACCACTTTAAGAATAAAATGCGCATTGCCATGAAACCAAAACGAACTACCGTTATGGTAGTTATACGGAGGCGTTCAGTAAAAAGGGAACTCGCGCAGGAAAAAAATGAAAATATTTTTGTTTGTATGCTCACATATACATATTAATATATTATATACTCATTGTGCATACGGCATATGATGGTATATCGCATAAATTATAGACCGTCATCGGTGTTTTTGTTCATTTATTGATTTCATAACAATTTTTTTAAACGTATTTTTTGGAAAGACGTAGTACGTAATACGTAGGTATAAATACGATGCATTACCATATTCTAATATATACGGCGATTATAATATAATATTTTGTGAATTTATAGTCACTAACGTAATGAGAAAGAATATAGGCGTGTATGTGTATTTGATATTAATGTATTATTAAAGTATAGTTAAATATTATATGTCCATATGCAGTGCCTTATTGTAGTAATGTAGTATATTACAATAAAACATCGTGCAATAATGCAACATGTTTGTATATAGTATATTGTTGTATGTATATCATATTTATATACCAATATTTAATTACATAATAATTTTTTGTAGATCAATATTACAGTACATGCACATTATACACATTATATATTAGGTACACACTATTTATTAAATATTATATTATATAAATTATTTAAATTCCTATTTATTCGGTCTTGTTGACACGTGTCATTTACGTATAATACTGGATAATAATTATATTTATTTCTATTAATATATTTTATATTGAATACCTTTTTACAATTTGTATTATACTAAACACAAAACAGTGTAATTTATTTAGCCAAGAGTTGATTCAAATATTTCAAAGTTTTTTTGATTTTTTAAGTTTAAGTAGAAACGTATTAATTAGTTTAATTATAAAAAATGTACTGAAATACCTAGTATAGTAAGTATTTATATAGTACATAATAAATTACGTTTAAAAAAATAAATCAAAGTTAGTAAATATACTATTGGAAAACACGTGCATACAATATATAAGACTAAAGTAACTATATAGTTTTTGTTAGAAAAATTTTTCACAGTTTCTGGTATTGACGTACGGAATTTTATATATGAGAAGGTATATAATTGGGTAATATTATTTAATAATTTAAAAATAAAAACTACTAAAAATTACGTAAAAAGTATATTTGAACTCATTCTAATTGGTTGATTGGTTTAAACTGCGTAGGTGCAAACTTGCGTTCTGTTTCATTGAGCCACAGAGCCAAACTCTAGAATTAAACTAATCTACGACCAAAAAAGAGTTTATTAGCATTGTAAATTAAAGAGTTGATTGAATAGATAAGTTATAATAATACTATAGGAGCGGGTGAAAGATATTTGAGATGTATGAACAGCAATTAGGAAAATTATTCAGATCATTTTGTAATTAAATTCAATCTTCATATTCAATGCATAATTTAAAATCGTCATCAAATGAGGAATACTTATAATATTGGAAATCATTTTCGATTAATAAATATTAAAAATAACAACGGGAAATGGGGATAAATGTCCACACTGGAGTACGTCTGAAGAAACTAAATATAGGGTTCATAAGTATTATTTAAAACTATTTTTATTTACTGAGTTATGTCAGATAAATAGGTTTAAAGCACGATACGACAATAAGGACTACCCAATTCAAATACATATCTAATTTATAAATTAAAATTGTATGTTCCACTAATAAGTTTATAAACATATTTACTTTTTGAAATTGTACTCGGAGTAATATAACTGAATGACATATATTCGGGAAACTAATTACACTCCTTAAGAGATCGTACAAAGTCCCAATAATATTTTGGATTATTTAGTAAGGCAGATAATGTTTCTATTTGTTTCTGTTTAGTCGTAACAGTTGTTCTAATGCCAGCTGATGGGTAAAAATTAGGTACTCCATAATATTTAACTAAACAACAGTTATTTAAATTCTTATTTAATATAGGTATCTAGTATTATTTATCAACATAAAATTAGCAATACAGTCGTATTTAAATATAGTACTATATAAATATTAAGTTTAAAAAAATATATATTTTTATGTTTCCATATAAATAAAATTACAAGCGTTCATCATTGGACAGCCTGATTAATATATTTAGTTATTTGTTGTGATTTGCACATAGAAAAGGAATAAATAGTATCAAGCATACAACAGTTTTAATTTAATTCCTGTTTGTGTATATTGTGCTGATCTCAAATTCTTACATACGAGTATTATCGTACTATTAATATTTAATATTATATAATACATTCACGATCTAAAATAATTGAATATCATTTAATTTACAGTATTTAATATAATATTATTTTATCATTTCCATCAATATTCGAACTAATACATTTTAATACAATGTTTCTAAATGTATTTCCTATTTACTGAATAATTGTACGAATAATCATTTATAGGTCCTATTAAATAATATTACATTTCTATTTACGACTCGTTTTTTTTATGTTTTTATATTATGTAATTTACTTTTGCACTTAACAATTATTGTTATAGGTAGATAATATATGCCCGCCATATGAAACATTGTATAAATAGATCAAAAAGGAATAATATTAAAATTATTTTAATGTCAACGATTTATGCATCTATAATGTGACTATATTATAGTGCATTCTTCATAGTTAATTGTGTACAATTATTATTGTTTTAATACTGATATTGATGGATTTGCAATACACATATTATGAAACAATTGAGTTTGGAGTTGGTTTGGTTTGAAGTTCAATGAATAGGTAAGTACTACAACTCTAATAATTAATAAACATCTATATAGTGCTAAAATATCTTGCTAATAATTAGTAACTTTGCATTATTCATATAATCGTAATATATTACATCTTTAAATTAACGATTAAATGAGCAAACTATATGAAGTCTAAGTTCAGGGTTACTTTCAAATAAATGTTTTTTTTTTTTAATGCAATTATTATCTAACAATATTAATAAATAATATTAAGATGTATGTACATACACAGAATTTATATTACACGTTTTAGCCATTTTATAGGAACTTACAACGAACAACAACCATACAGTGCGTTAAGAAAATAAACGCCATGAAATTTCTTGATTTTGGGATAAAAAATTCTTTTTTTATTTAACATAACATTACTATTTTTTTTTTTACCCAATTTTAATATGCATTATGCATATACTATATTTTATTTTATTGTTATTGTGGGCTGTATTAGTCATAGTCCATTAGGTATATTGTTTAGGCTGTGATGGCGATTAAGTTGACATTTTTGAGTGCTAAACTATTACATTATATATTCATCATGTGTTCCAAGAAGGTTAGAGTAGTTAGATAATAATGAAAATATATGGCCCAAGATTGACCCTCATAGACCTTGTATAATAAGACCTCGCATAACAATCGAATAACTGTTTTCGGGTATCCTTCACTTTACGGTACACAATGCTTTCACATTTCTCAAGATCTAATCGTGAGAAAAAGAAACTGTATGTCGGTTGTAAACACATATTACGCACTATTTCTTTTACAAACATTCTTTTAAATTTTTAGTTCATTAATACCAAACGCTAGTGTAATTTCAATACATATTTTCTATAGGTTTAATAAATTTTATTGTTGGACCATGTATTAGTGTAAAACGTATACAGTATATATATTACATAATTAAATTTAATAAATTTTTAAAGTAATTTCAATATAAATTTAATTTAAAAATAACTTTTCACTTTTTAGGTACTTTTAACAGCTGTATAATATATATTTTATACCTTGTTATAAAATAATAATTTAGATAAATAGAATTAAATTTTTTTATTCGTTCACATTCTTGTGTTAACTTTATTTTATGAATATTATTATTGTAATTTGAAAAAGTACAACACTTTTTGTTTGAACTAATTTAAAAATTATATTGAAGCAAACTATGTTTTTTTAAATGTATAATATATTTAATAAGTCAAATTTATAAATAATAAGTTCTTATTGCAATTGGATAACATTTGAACCAAAAAGGTACATAATATAAATGTGCATTGTGCATTTGTTTGTGCATGCATATATAATAATACAAGTTTAAACAAAATATTAATCGTAGAAATGTCAAATGGTTATTTATTATAATTTGTATACAAGCGTGGTACTTTTCAGACATAAAAAATATATCGCTTGCGATCATATTATACATGCGATACACCTACATTATTACAATGCATGCCATACTCGGATATATTATTACGTGTATTATATTATCTCATTTATAATATACAGACACATATAATAGTGACACAGATAGCACAGCAAAATTGTCCTTACTTGTCTCGTAATTCACACGAGATGAATTTTAAACGGAGTCAAGTCCTTATATAAGATGTATCCGTACTTGTGATATTGTTCCCAATCGACGACACTATTATAAGTCAGCGAAAAGGAACGGGGTTTCTGAACGGATCTCAAACAGTTTTATCGTCATCTCGTAGACGTAATAATAATACAGGTACACCATTATGTGCATTACACTGCAGTTCGTATTGTAGGTACATCGCTTAGATTCCTTTTTGTCCTTGATTTTGGTACTTGATATATAGTACAAAATACTACAAATGTATTCAAATATAATTATAATATTTTTCTTCATTTGGCCTAGTTTATTCGAAAACGTACCATAAAAATATTTTTGTTATTCTTGTGGGAGATTGCGGTACCTATAATTTACGGAACACAATACAGTTAAGGTTCGAGTTAAAATTGCACCCACTGAACTGATTTACTGTGCATCCAACCACCGAGGCCTAAATACGCGTGTGTAGCGTAATAGTTTCTAACGTCATATAGTCTCGGGTGAAATCGAATCATATATTATTTACACATTATAAATATCAGCCCCTTATATATGAATATGTGTACGTGTCTGGGGTGCGAAACAAATCACCGGTCGCTGTGGCAGCCATAACCCAGGTATAATAAATAATAATATAATAGTATGATATTATAAATACAATCGATGAGGGTATATTATTGTACTCAAAACTCTCTCGTAACCTGCGTGGCATAATGCAATAATAATTATTGCATGAATGATGTGGCAGGAGTCTGTGCCTAAAATTTCTAATATTTTTTTCATAGACTGCACTAACTGTATTAGGTGTCTATAATATGAAATAAACAGTATTAATTTAAAATACAATTGTAATTTTTAGCTATCATAGTAGTCATATTAAAAGCTAATAAAAAAAAATTTGTGATTTTACGGTTAGTTGTCGAATTCCGTATCCCGAATACTATCCCATGCAAACTACAGAGGTTGTGTCTGTGTATTGTTCTTATGGCTCCTGCAGCGAACGGCATCCGCAGAGGGTGATAATCCACAAGGGTATGTATTTCCAATCATATTTGGACATGAATATCACCCCCGCCCACCCACGTCCAAGTATTCGGACGCTGCGACGGTTTGTTGCCCGTGAACGAATATTGGCTTATCCTGCACGTCGTTGCCAGTAACAAATAAAATGCCCGTGGATTTATCCTGTCTTAGACTCCGTAAAATGTAACTTACACATGATTTTAACACATTCATTTTGGGTGGTTTTGACCAATCAATATAAAACACGGGTATAAAACTATATTCAATCATATTTAATAACTATTTCAGTAACCAATGGCTACCGCATATACAAACAAAAAAAATATCCGTTTTACGTGAGCCAACAGATTCCCCTGTGTGCAGGGGCGTATACAAGAGGGTATATGGGGATCGGATCTCCCCATGGTCCCACAGGCCTTTTTATTATTTTAATGTGTGGCCCTATGTGTGGCTAAGTACCTACTTAGCCACCTAGGTTCAAAAATTTTCCTTCCGCGATAATTTGTTTGCAATTGATCCCCTTCCGTATAAAAGTTATGTATGTGCCACTGCCTGCACAGGCAGCTTCTCTTTAGTATGAAAAATTGAAAAAAATTGGCTTCGTGGTGCACATCCTAATCGGGTTACTTATGCAACTAAAGTTCAGAACCGATAGATTTGGCTGCAGACCGCTCACACACACACACACACACACATTGCCTTTTATCAATATTGTTGATTTCGGGGTTGTGGTTTAGCAACGATTTTAACTTTAATCGAACGAAAGTCTTCTTCGTCGTAAACGATAACATAACAATAATAATATTATATCAAAATGCGTTATAGACTCGTAGGCGGCGCGCGGCCATCTCGGAAGCGTCGCCGTACCGTTCCCGTCCACCGCCGCGGACTAAAATATATCTACGACTATATACTCTCCTCTTCACTAACGGGCCGCGGGCTAGAATCTAACGGGAACCGCCGTCGTCGTGGCCGCGGTCGTGGACTCCCGCCGCCCGCCACCCGCCGACGCAGCCGCCGCCACATAATAACGGTAATCCGGTCCGACCCACTCTCATAACGGGGCTTCTCGGCGGCCGCCGCGTACGGTAAATCTGGAACCGCCACCACGCTCGCTCCTTCCAACCGCCGTCACCGGTTGCACTTGACCCGCTAAATATAATATTATTATTATAAGTTTTGTGCGCGCGCGCGCGTTGTCCCCCGAATGCGTTGTGTTCATCGCCGCGGTACGCCTCTCACTCGGCGGCGGGCGCGTTCACTCTCCCACGACAACGCGCTCGCCTTCTCCCGAAAATAAAAATAAAAACGACGCGCGCGTATTCTGACGAGCGCTTGCACGCAGTGCACCGGTGCACCGCGACCCGCGGCGCCGTTATAGCTGTTTTATCGTTCACCAACTACTTTCGGTACGCATATACGTATGTATAATATGCACCTGTGTGTGTGTGTGTGTATGTATATTCCGTCGGATCGGATCGTTTTTGTTTTCCGCCGATTTCGATGTACCGTTTTGAACAAGATTTTTCGCCAAAAAGTGGTTCACTCCGCGAAATCGGCACAGGTGTTCCGCGTCGACGTGCTCACCAACTATAATAGACGTACAAAGCCGCGCTCGGAGGTTATATTGTATACATGCGCATTGCTATTGTTATTGTAATGTCCTACGTCCTACTATGTGTTCAATGTTGTTGGTAGGTGCCTGCCGACTATTTTACAATGTATTGTTGTCGCGAAGAGGCGTTTTTTCTCTAGCCGAGCACCGTTACACGACCACGGGAACACCGCGATAAAACGATGGTGTGATTCTCTGACGCGGTTCGAAAGGTTTTTACGAATATTATAGGTACACCGTGCACGTATTTTAGTACAATATAGGCACCACCGTACAGAATGATGGCATTTAAGGAGGCCAGCGGCGCTAATCCCGAGAAGAAAGGAAGGGTGTACTTGCCTTACATAAAAATATACATGGTATAAATGACGTGTACGGTCGGTGGCGCACGTTCAATTTTCTTATGGAGGGTGCGAAGTTAAATTATATACGTATGTTTATCGGAGTGCTTCACCCGATACAATAATAGTTCAATCGTTTTATAAACCGTAATTAAAATGTTCAGAGTTCGTGTATATAACGACGTGTACAATTTTCATTCTAACTATTAACAAACTGAGTTTTTTAATTTATATTTTATCCCTTCATCCCCTCCAACCTCATTTGTACGCCATTTTATATGGCAGATCCTAGCAGCCGACGGAGGTTATTTATACTCATATAATTATATTGTAAACGTTTAATATCGTCTGATTTACTGGTAAAACAATACATTTACTATAATTATTGACGTGTTTGGAATTGTATAGGATTATAATGATGGCAAGTGGGTGTCAGCTGTTAAAATTTCTAGATTGGCGCCACTGGGTTTTTATCAACTTAAACGTACCTTTTACAACACTCGCGTGGACCATATGATCTACGAAAATATATACGGAATATATATTCACTGCTGCGGGTCGTTTTGAAAACTGTGTATGATTTTTTTTGTTTTTTTCCGATTGACAACTTACATACTTAACAAACTTTTATAATAAAATTATACATCTCATGCACGATGGCTGTATATTTTATACTAGCTGATCTTGCACGGTGTTCCCTTTGGGCCATGATAAATTAAATGCTGGCTTACCCTTTCTCAAATACCGTTCAATGTAAACTGCACAGATTTTTAACGCAATTCTTTGCGTTGTTTTGACCGAATATAAAATATACGTCTAAAACTATATTCAATCATAGTAGTATTATTTTATTTTATGTAACTAATGGCAACACAATACAAATAAAAATATTCGTTCTTTATGAGCCAACAAATCCTTGTGTGAGACAACCTTTAAAATGAAAAATTTTAAAAATTGGCTCTTTGGTGTAGTACATTTTCGATCCAGTGGTAATCGGGTATTTATATATTAAATTCCAGAATTGTAAGTGCTCCAAACTTGTTTGTGGTGTGTTAATTAATCGTATATTTTAAATAACAACAAATAACTATCACCACTGTTTATTTTGCAGTTTTCTCATACAAATCAATGTGCTACACCATTTTATTTTAGTCGGCGATACGAGCGTGAAAAACGCTCGACAAGCGCAAAAATGATGTGACACCTCGGTTCGCATGAGAATTTTGCAAAAACTACAACTTGAGTATTTATTTTTATATTTAAGATAATGTTTTAAAAATAAGTTGGAGAAATCCAGATTTTGAAGATAGAAAAAAAAATTCAAAAAAATCTTCATTGGACCATCACACTGAGTGCGCATATACTAGTTACCTCATCTATTTCAGAAACACTATGTATATAGGCGTATTTTGGTTTTGATATACCTTAGTTCCCGTGGAAATTGGCATCCTATAACAACCTATTCGGTCTAGAGGAATCTTTATTGACATAACTTTTATTGAAATCGGTCCAGTAATTTCTAAAATTAGCAGTTAGTAAAAAACTAATTTCTCATTTATATATTTATATATATAGTTAGATAGATATTGCACATAATATACGATTAGTAAAATATATTGTCATATTGGTATTTATAACTTATCTATAATCTATATGGTATAAGAATGTACCCTATGAATGTCAATTGGTATAACTATATACTTACAAGTTTTATTATTATAATAGATAGTCGTATCCGAAAGTCGAGAAAATTTATTGGTAAAAACAATAATACTTATATAGTTATATGGGTGGTGTTATACATATGATGAACGAAGAAAATCAAAACGATGCGATCAATTTAATTACGAATTGTATTTCATAATAGAAGAACGCAGTCAGAGGTATAGCGAAAATAGCGATTCCGGATAAATCGAAAAACAAAATATATCAGACATATATTATGCAAACAAGATAACATTGCCATAGCCATAGCAAAAAAAAAACAATACTAAAAGTTTTGTTTAGTGGAAAAATTTGTTTTTTGCTACTTTCCACAAATCTTTACAAAATAAAAATATCTACGTTAAACAATTTAGTACAAAATACATTAAGTACTTATTTTTAATAAAACAATTATGTTTATGAAATATTACATGATATGTATAAAATACATAAAAATTTAAAATATGCTCTTTTCCCCCAAAACTCACGTGATATGTATAAATATGCATTTTAAATTTTCGTTATTAATCTCGTCATTGAGTAGAGTGACTTTCTAGCTTGTTCTGCTGCAATAAGTCGAAAATGTATAGAAAAAATGCACAATTTCCTATGACTTTCAAGCCCTAGTTATAACTCATATGCTATAATATGTATGTTATTATTATACGTGTTATGACAGTGAATATTACCAAAACCATTGGCTAAACGTTACATAAAAGTTCGACGGTTTATATATTATTATAATCATGATAATATTATGTTATACAATAATATATTTATAAATACGATATGGCGTGAGTGCTTGTTTTTACTAGTCCACCTACGCCGTTGCCCGAACGATTCCTTAAATCTCACACCTACTTAATTAAGTGTTTGCCAAAAATAGATTGAATTAGAAATGTTATATTTCTGCTCGTATTATTTCTATTGGCAACGATTCTGGGAAATAAAAAAACAGTTTTATTATTTATAATATTTAAAAATTAAAAAAAAAAAAATACTTTTCACGTCAATATAATATATTGTATACTATATACATTTAATAACATGTTATTTGGACGTCTGTTTGTTACTGTTGTCCAGATCACCATGATATCGTAATATCGTCGATTTCATAAAAAATAAAAATATATATGATATATATTACTATACCAAAAAGTTTGTTATGTGTATAATATTAATATTTTATTTGCCGTGCAGTAGTATATTATTATACAGTAGAGCCTCGACAATCCGAACGAATTCAAACCAAGCATTGTCCGGATTACCGATTCATCCGGATTACCGGAGGTTCTTCAAGATAATCTACTCAAATGACTAAGATTTTTTGTTTTAATTCCATCGCCTTTATATTTATTGCACATTAAATTACAAAAATAATAAATACATAACTTTAACATAATGAATTACAAAAAAAAAAAAATGTTTACACTGACGATCGATTTGTTACTGTCAGTCTTTACTAGGAAAAGTAGATAATAAAAATGACGAAATTGTTTTTGTCCATAATACTATTTTATAGATTAATTGGGTTCCGGAATTCCGAATAAACTATAAAATGTATTTACGAACAAAGGAACTTAAGCTGTCCGAATTACCGCGTTCACCAGATTACCGGGGATCCGGACTCTCCAGGCTCTACTGTCTAACTAAAGTGTTGACATGTCATCAAATAAATTAATATTTCTAATATAATTTTTGTATACATACACACTATGCTACGCTATGATCTTATGCTATTGCCAAATTCGGAGAGACACGATTGTTTTCTCAAGTCTAAACCTACACGATTATACCTGTCTTATTTAACGAGAAGTGGATCAATAGAGCATAATATTGTATCATATTATATTTACTGCAGTGATGTCTCTATATTATATAACGGACTGCATTTTTGTGAGGGGGAATAAAAATACGTTCATTGTACATCTACGATAAGAATCGTGAGTGTATATTGCAGGTTTTTTTTCATCCGATATCATATTTAAAAAAAAATAAAGGGATTTCAGTCATTACATGGGAGATATACGGAAATAGATGTTTTTACGTAGGTACCATACGTAGGTATCTACTGATATACTATATAATATACACGTATAACGGACATTGATAATTCCAATATAAAGTACATAACGGAAAAAAAGGTCAAGGAAGGATACTAAATCTCGTCAACCACCTGCACTTCATCCGCATCATAAACACACTATATAGTTTCGAGACTGATCGCATATATACATATATACACTATATAGGTATGTTTATGTTTTAAATTATACAGAGCGATTATTTCAAAATTCAACGTTCGTAATTTTTAAAGACTTTCAAAAAATGACGTGGCAATAATTAAAAGACACCATGTTAAATTTGTGTGTTCTGCAATACTTAGCACGTTCACGACCAGGAATCGAATTTTTACCCTACTGCGGGTAAACTGGAAAATAAAATGAAAAAACTAGAATTTATGATTAGAATTGTGTGTATTATAGTATGCATTTTCTAAAAAGAAAATTGATGGAAAAAAGCTTATACTTTTTACAAAAATTGAAAGTTTATTGCTAAAAGAATTGCCCTGTATACAAGTAAACTAGCTACAGAAATGTGTTGTTCCTACCCATACTGACTATACTGTTATAACCGTTTTAGAAATGGAATTTTAACATGATTAATTTAAGTAGGCAAAATATATATTAAATTATAATATGATTCATTTTGTGTTTGTTATATTTCATATACTTACGTATATATGTATAACGTATAGTAACTAGGATAAGTTCGTGTTATGTACGAAGTATATATTTTTCCTTAATTATAATTATTGTATTATTCTATATTTGAGTAATTGGCTTTTTTGTGATATTATGATTTCTTGGATTGAAATTATTTATACGCATCGTGCGTTAAGATTTATCTAGACTCTAAATTCTAGAGTATTATGCTTTATTGATATTATTAAATAAAAATAAAATTATATATAATAAAATGGATTGAGCACTGCGCAGAGCTTATAAAGCAATATTCACAAACTAAGAAAAGGTCAGCAAGTGGGTACCGCTCTGCTGTAAGTACAGTAGGTATCGAGTGGGTCACTTTCATGGATGTGTTAAATTTGTATTCAATAATATAAATCAATGTATACGGAAAACGATTCTGAATGAAGACGGTCTATCAGCCTACACAACTAAGTGTACCTATTTTAAGATATTATTGTTATCAAAATAATTTATTTTATTAATATTAATAATATAGTATGTTGAATTCATTTTTGCAGAAAACATTGCATTTAAAAAATTAATTAAGTGTATATAATATAATAATATACTTTAAAAGTTTTAAGAACCCTCAAAAGATATTTTTTAATTACAACGGCATAAATAACATCGTTATTTTTCATTTAAATATCTAATTTCGACCAAATTTGAATTTAAAATGTCTATAAAAAAATATTTTTTTAATATATTTCTTTGATTGTTTGGTTATACTATGAACTAAATACGAAAAACCTTGTTTTTAATTTTCAATCCTTAGTTATAAAAACTGAACATTTTATAATTTTTTAACTCCAAAACAATTTGCAAATATTCGACGATGAATTACGGTCAAAATTTAAAATTTCATATATCTACTAAGATTACTTTTGATGTTTCGCCAAAAAACAAAATCGATTTTGTCAAAAATTGGCTTTGCGTAAAAATTCCTGTTTTTCTATTAATTTTTTATTGTTTTTCCCGACGCGTTTGAAAACTACGAGAAATTGTTTACTTTTGACCCCTTTCAAGCACCATCTAGATTCGCTTTTCTACCGGAAAAGTTGCTAATGAAGAAAATCGGAGCACTTTTACTGCCCTTAACATGATGACAGACAAAAAAAAACACATATCATTGTAAAATCAATACATTCTTCGCTCCGCTCAGAATCTAAAAATTAAATGGAAAATTAATTTATTCTAAAATACTTATTTTAATAGTTAAATAATAATTGTTTATTAATTGTTTTATTAATTTAATTAAAATTCAACTTCCGCTTTCCGGAGTTCCATAAACGAGTGGTATCTTCAATAAATCGCCAATCAAGTCACCCCATCGCACTTCAATTACGCTCCTTGTAAACCTAATATACATAATTATGTAAAAAAATAATAAATTTAAAAAAAAATAAGAAAATAGGTCTTTTGTAATTTACTACTATTTTAATTTATTAGTAACTAGCTGTCCCGTCCAGCGTTGCCCAAGTCGAATATTAAGTTAAAATTAACCTGAAGTGATTTCTATGTATCTAAACTACCTAGGTAGGCAATCTATAAGTTCACAAACAATATGCGAGCAGTAAATTATCAAGTAGACAATCCACTTTCAGTGGATTGAGGACCCCATGAGGTACGTAAGTGAGTGAAATCAAAATTAGGTAGGTACATGAAAAACATTGCGACGGTTGCCCATCCAAAGATTAATTTTTTTTTATAAATTTATTTGTAAAAATGTGTATAATATGATATTTTCTTACTAATTATAATAGTTATAAAATATGTAACTATTGGCAACCTAATAAATAAACAAATATTATACAAACCAATAACTACCGTGGTTACTAATAGCAAACATTTATAAACAAATATTTCCATCTCAAAATCCCTGTGTGAGTACCTCCCGGGGTTGGACCTGTAATCTTTTTAAATTAGCCTATCTTCTTCTTAGAGGTTAAATCTATCTCTGTTCCAAATTTAATTACAATCGGTTGAATGATTTGGGAATGCATAAAGCATAGATAGACAGACATATAACTTATATATATATAGATAATATGTGATTTCTATGATTTATTTTTATTATTACTATTATAATTTGTAAGTTGTAACTAATGTCAACCATTAATTAACAAAATTAATTTTCGATTTCCATCGTGAATTTCAAAATCTATGTGTAAGCACTTCTTTAAAATGCAAATTTTGGAAAATCTTTGACTATGACTTATTCTCAGACTTACCAAATATACACAAAAAATTTCATGAAAATCGGTCAAGCCGTTTTGGAGGAGTTCAATAACGAACACTGTGTCCGGAGAATTTTATATATAACTAATTATTTACTAACTTTATCGGATTAATATAAGTTAATATTAGCCTATGACACTCACAAATAATATAGGTTTTTATTAGTAAAAGAATTTTTAAAATCAGTTTAGTAGATCCAGAGACTACCCCCCCCCTCCATAACATTACAAACTTTACCTCTTTATAATAATAGTATAGATGACTAATGAGTAATAAATTATGTATATTTAAATGTATAAGCACAAGTAGACAATATCGGCAGATTTGTTACTAGTCATAAATAATAAGCCAATAAGCATTCACGTTTAAACTTAAATTCTGTTCCAACAATTTTCGGGAGGGGTCCTGACGACGGGTACCTAAGCATTTTTTAATTACTTTTCATTATTTTTTCGTATACCTACAGCTAAACGCACATTATATTAATTACCTAGATAAGATTATTATGGCAGTCTATAATATTTCATTTAAATATAATCTTTAATACTTTTTACAAATTTACAATTATGTACATGATATTACAACAATAAAAATAGTCAGTTTAAAGTCGAACTCAAATACCAAGGATGAATAAGAATTATATTATTATGATTTCTAAATGGCATATTTTTCCCAATCAAACGTTAACGGTTATAATCTAATATATTATAACACAGCATTTATACTATTATACTCATAATATAACTGTTTTATAAGTATACTATTAACATTTAATAACTATTATAATAATTGTGTAAATCTAAAACAAAAAAGTTCACAAAATAATAAACACTTAACCCTGATCACTTCGTGCGCATAAATATGGTTGTAATAAAATGTATAAGCTGTAAATTATATTACACATTAATGTAAATATAGTTGTAATTTATAAATTATAACTCTATGTTATATGGCTATATACAACTATTTCATATTGATATTATACAAATAATAAAATAAAGATAGGCACTCCGTATATGTACTTCATGTCCTTATAAAAATAAAATTTCCATTAATTTAGGATAAGACCTAATAACTTTTAAACAAAAAAAAAAGAGGTAGGTATTTCTTTAACCCTATTTGGCTAACATCTATAATAACAACATTTTATCAATTATACGTCATTGTGTTATTGGTGTTATAAGAATAACTGATACTTGTTTATGTAATAAGTAATAAAATAACTAAAAATCATATATTTGGTGTATTTATATTTTTTTTAAATATTTTTACAGTCGCGAATTGCACCTTGCCCGTTACACACGTATATCGTTGCTCCTCTTAATTGTTGTAATCCCGTTATCATTTCGTGTTGAAATGCGACAAGCTTACTACGTAAAAATTCAAAATCGACAAACTTATATAATATATAACTATAAAAGTGCAATTGCGCTCAACGCACGTCCTTTTCAAAATGTAAAAAAATATTTGTGTGTTAAAACCAACAAATTACCGTTTATACAATAACAATATTCGTTGCGCTATCGCTGCAACTGCGTAACGACCTTACCCTCAAGATAATATGTCGCCATCTCCTAATATATCACCGAAACAGAAAAATAAAAAATATAATAATAATACACTATCTACTCATTCAAATGCAACTAATGGTCTTGAAAACGTTATCGAAAATATGGACTACGATTCGAATAATTGGACCAAAGTTCAATCATTAAAGGACGGTAAACAAAATCACTCAAGCTCTTCCGAACAAAACTCTCTACGGATACCGGTGAATAAAAATAAAAAGTTTTTTTTTTTTTTTACTGCAAATCGTTATGAAATATTATCACAAAACGATCATGAGACTATGCTCCCAACGATTGTTACAACTAATACTAATATTAAAAAACTTGAGGCATCCTTAAATGTTGAACCTAAGATCGCTCTACCCCCACCAATATTCTTAAGACTACTACACGTTACTTTTACTGATCTGTGCATTAAACTCATTAAAACAATTGGTGTCGACAATTTTCACTGTAAAGCTATGGCAGACCGTCTCAAAATTATGACAACAAACCCAGATTCATACAGAACTCTGGTCCGCTTCTTAAGAGAAGAAAAAGTTGAAGTAAGTAAGGTATCAGTCGTCCTACACAAAGTATATAAAAATCCACTACCTCTGTTTTTTGTGGACCTTGAACCAACCAGCCAAATCCAACGACATCTTCCAACTCACGTCACTTCTCCATATAAAAATTAAAGAGGAGAAACTTATAAGCCTAAAACTATTAGTCAATGCACTAATTGCCAAATATACGGGCACACTAAATCGTACTGTGGCTATCTAGCTCGCTGCGTTCGCTGCGGCGGTTATCATTTATTAGCTGACTGTCCAAACACCCATGATGCTCCACCAAGTGCGCTTTCTGCTCTGGCGTTCACCCATCAAATTACAAAGGATGCTCCATCTTTAAGGATCTACAACGAATAAAAAAATCCAAAATCAAGTAATCACTTATCTAATAATTTTAGCTCTAAAAATACTTATGTACAAGATACGCATACAGTGAAAGCCTCCACAACGCACCCTTTAGAGATGACTCCTACCTACGCCCAAGATACTTCCAATTCTCATTCCAATCATACGGTACCTCTACCTGCTCCAGACATAAACCAAATAATGTCAACCTTCATTGGTCAGTTTAAACAATTAATTAATCCTTTAGTCGTTCTACTAACCAAAGTAGTCACAAAACTTCTTGATTAAAAATAATGTCTTCTCCTAGAAGCAACTCGCTTCTGATTCTCCAATTTAATGCTAACGGCCTCAAAAATCACCAAAATTAATTACAGGTAGTACTACAGGAAAAACGTATCGATATTGCTCTAATATCAGAAACGCACTTCACTGAATATTCCCATATTCCCATAACTGGGTATAATCTCCTAAAATCAAATTATCCAGATAATACTGCGCATGGAGGTGCTGCAATTTATATCAAAGCTCCCTGGTATACCAAACCCTTCCTAACTTCTATCAACCAAATTTACAGTCTTGTAACATATTAATGCACCTCAATAACGTACCAACCACAATATCTGCAATATATTCTCCACCACGACATAATATGAACTTTCAAAATTATATTGATTACTTTAGCACAATTAGCCATAACTTTATTATAGGCGGTGACTACAACGCCAAGCATCACAGCTGGGGCTGCCGCACAAACAACCCTAGAGGTAAGGTACTTCACAATTTTATAACTCAGAAAAGCTTTAAGGTTCTTGCTCTCCCTAAACCAACCTATTGGCCAACCTCGCTTTGCAAAAAACCCGATATACTTGACATTTTCGTTTCCAACACACCGAGCAATATTTACTCCACGACTAGTAATCTACATGAACCTAGCTCGGACCATTCAGCTGTCCTTCTGACTATTAGTGCTGCTACTCCAATTCGTTCTTCTTCACCAAAGCTTTTCCACTCGTCCACTGATAAGCAAAAATTCCATGACTTAGTTAATCAAAGCATTAACCTTAAAATTAGTCTTAAAACCACCCAAGAAATCGATGATGCCGTTAATAATTTTACGAATGTTATTCAAACTACAGCATGGAATGCTAGCACTACACACAGGCAGCACGTAAACAACTCCCCTTCAATTCCTGAACATATTCGTATACTAATAGCAAACAAACGTAGAGCAAGGGTCTTATATCAATAATATCGTCTCCCATCCCTCAAACGTAACTTTAAGAACCTGGCAAACTCTCTAAAAAAAACTCTTTCTAGTCACAAAAATCAAACTCAAACCAACTACCTAGCAAATTTGTCATCGAAAGACGCTAGCCTACGGTTAGCCTCAAAGAAGTCCCTTCAACATCAAGCTCCGAATACTTCGCTAATAAACCCATCCGGTGGATTATCATCTTCAGACGCTGACAATGCAGAACTGTTAAAAAATCATCTAGCAAAAATTTTCACGTCACATTCTGATATACAAATTCCCCAACACACAGCTTTAGTCAACAGATTTCTCGATAGCCCACTTCCACCTACTCTTCCATCGAAATATTTTACTCCCAACGATATTAAAAATGCAATTCAAAATTATAGTCTTAAGAAATCTCCTAGTTATGATCTAATAACTGCGGAAGTAGCCAAATGCCTCCCAAAAAGAACAATTGTCCTGCTAACGCTTTTGATAAATGCCTCTCTAAGATTAGCTTACTTTCCACAACTTTGGAAAAAATTTTTTTTAATAGATATTTTAAGTACAAATTTGAAAGAGATTAGATATTTAAACGAAGAACAAATTTAGTAACAATTTAAGTTATTTTGTTGTAATTCAAAAATATTTATCGTGGTAATTTGAAACTTATATGTATATTTTTATATTTTATATTATACAATAACATTTTCAAAATATGTATTTATATTACATTATATTTTCTATTTATACCACAAACCTATTCACACCGTTGTATACTTATACGATGATCGTCATTGACTCAAACGTTAATAACAATAATATACAGTAAATTCTCGTTATGCCGAAACTTAAGGGGAACAAAAAAAGTTCGATATATCAAAAAGTTCAAGATATCGAGTTTTATTACAATGCGGTAATTATTTAATTGATAATTTTTTGGAAAATGTTAATATACCTAGTTCGAAATTTGAAAGAGTAGTCTCCCAGTCATTAAAAGGTTAGTACCTACTAAGGATCATAGTCTTTAAAAATAGTTTTATAAAAACGTAAAATAGATATTATATTGGATCTGGTATTTATTATACTTGGGTCATTTTATAAATTGTGTTGGTAAATTAATATTAATAATTAAAGTTTTAAAAATTACCATAGCCCCAATATCTTACAAATCCATTATCGTGGGCTCATTATCCTCAGTATTCAAAATTAAATAATTTAAAACTACTCGTATAAATTTTGATTCTAATACGTTTTTCGTAATTCGTAATTAATACGTAATTCTATTACAATTCTATGTACGTTAACATTTCAAAAATATTATTCACTAAAAAATGTATAGAAGAAAAATGAGGTTTCATTTGAAAAACAGAAGTTTATATCTCCACAGGATATTCCTTAAGTAGGAAGTACAAATAAATTCAAATACAGTAAACTCTCGTTATGCCGAAGCTCGAGGGGAACAAAAAAAAGTTCGATACAGTAAATTCTTATTATGTCGAATGTCGATATCTCAAATTTTTCGTAATCTCGAACTCAAATTAAATCCCTTTGAAATAATTACCATTTTAATAGAACTCGATATCTCGAACTTTTTGATATATCTAACATTTTTTTGTTCCCCTTGAGCTTTGGCATAACGAGAATTTACTGAAGTTAAATTATTTACTATATTATTGACTTATATTTTTATTTAATTCAGTGTTCTATAATTTTCCAATCAAAATACCAAATATATGGTTTTCTCGTAAATTCAAGATGGATTATAAATGAGTAGTTTGTAATTAAATACGCTTGTGTATAAATATGCATATCACATATTTATCAATTAATTAGTTATATACTGTTAAAACAAATTATTTTAAATAATCTTATTATTACCTTGGGTAATTAAACTACTATTTTAATAAGAGGATTTGCAGTTGATGAAATATATTGTACGAAAAGTAACGAGTGTTGTATATTGTTTTAAAATGTTGCAATATTAGATAGGTACTGAAATAATAATTATTAAAAATTATTTTCTATGTTTTAATAATAATTATAAAAAAACTAAAATGAATTTACACAATGTATAACTTACAATAATAATACAACTATATTCCTGTTTCTTCCGTTTCCTCTGTGCACATTGCACTTTATATTGTACAATGTTTATTTCGAAACTAATTTTTATTATTTCTTATTTTTTATTTAAACTTTACAACACAACAATGAAATTAAAAAAAAAACTTATTTGAAAAGGAAGAATATTCAAGGATTTAAGCAATAAATTATAAATATATATGATATTGAAATATCAATGATGATGATGATGATGATGATGATGATGATGATGTAAACATAATAAACTACATATTATAAAAAAAATATATTTATTTAAAAATAGCTTTATTTTATTTTAATAAATAATATAAAACTAATTTATCTTCAGATAATTCAGAAATTAAATTGAAAACAGGTGCATCTATTAAATTGATTTATTAATAGTGTTATACAATTATCTATAAGTTAAAAAACTAAAAAAAAAATAGAAGTATGCAAATCTTTAGAATAACATCAGAATATTTTGTTCTGTCCATATATATGTTTAAAAGAATCAAGTTCATAAATTCTTTGATAGATTATACTACATATTTTAGATATCATACATACATACTTATAAATTATAACGCAGTCATCTTTCAATAATTCGAAGTTCAAGGATAAAACAAGTTTTATCGATACTAGGAATGATAATAGAACATTTTTCATTTTATTATTTTAATAAGTATTTAATTTTAATCATCGCGTATTGACCTTATGTATAACGTGTTACTATTTTAATATTAGTATTATATAATATAGGTAATAGTATGTTATCAAAATGTTAACCATTTTATGAATATTTCACAACGATGTCTTGGCTCATGACTAGATTTATAATGAAAGGATTAAGGGTCAGATAAATTCCCTTAAACTTGAATTCTATCGTGTTCTAACGTGTTATTGAAGATTATTAATTATATTATTTTACATGACGTGGTTTAATTTAGTACATAAAATATAAAACGTAAAGTAACAGAACTTAGGTATTATTAAACAATATATAATTTTATAATTGTTGTGCTTTATTTCTTATAGTCAAATATAATTTTATTCACGCGCTAAAAAAAAAAAAATAATAAATGTTATAAACGAGTTTCATCGATGAAATAAATCATAAATTTTATTTTGAATATAATAGGTCTTTTTATTGATACTTGATAGGTATATTTAATACTTTTGTTGTTTTTTTTTTTCATTTAAATTTCTAATTTGACATAACAAGTATAATAGAATATAATTATTTAATTTTTTTTTTTTATTAAAAAGTACATTCGCGGCAGCAACAGCCATTGTAGATATTAGAAAAACTGTACAGTGATTTAAAATTAAGATACGTAGATTACATTAGTATTTTATATTTTATAGTAGATATTGAATATTTTGATATATTTAAATAGGCTAATTGTAGTAGTAAGGTCTGTGCTGAGGATTAATATTGTAGGTAGGTAGAGAAGAGGGTTTTTCTCGTTTTTGTTGGAAATTAATATACTTACTACTATACATATAAAAAAAATTTCGTTATTTTAATGTTATTAATATTATTATTATTAAAGTGATAATTGTTTTAATATTTGTATAAATGAAGAAAAAAATAATTTCGATACCTATCAGTTATTAATTAAGTCAACTTATTAGTTATTAAGTGGGTATTAACTACTACGGTATTTATTGAACAACGTAAGTCAATCCCTTTGCAACAATTTTTCTAGTAAGTATATTTTGTGGAATTCGTTAATAAAATTTAAAGATGAGAAGGATGTTATTTTTGCATTTCTAGAAACTTCTTAAATATTTACTGATTTGTTGGTTAAAACTTAAAAACTCCATGTTATAAAGGTAAAAATTAATTTGCATTTTTCATATAGTTGCATGTTGAATGCTTAATGTGAGTAATAAAAATATGTATAATGCTATAATAAAACATTAAATTGTATAATAGTAAATAAGTATTAAGTTTCAAATTTTGAAAGGAACTAACCGTCAGTGTATACATATTAATAATTAATATATGTAGGAGACTAACTTAATAATATACATACTCTTGTCATGTTGATCTCGTCTACAATTAATTCATTCCTTAAATCATAATTTTGGTTGCATCTAAAAATCTCATACTTTTGATTCAGACTTAAAAAAACTTGATAGAAAAAACCGTACACTTTATTAGCTCATTGTATAACAAAATACAGCACTTTATTTTTAATTTACAGACCAGATGTATTCCGGGGAGCATATGCTGCTTACATCCCAGATTTTATTTGATAGGTAAATTGCGTCCGGATTGAAAAAGTCAAAAACAGGTAATAGCCTATTTGTGTCCAAGTAAACCTTTTTTATGACCTAGTTGTGTCTTGAAAATCGATACTCAAAAACCGATTATTTAAACACACTTAACTTAACCTTAATATAAATATGTATATGTTGCATATTTTTTGTCTTGTAAATAATTATAATGTTTATAACAATTAAAATTCGATTCAAAATATTAAAAAAAAATACATATGTTGTACATTTTGTTATGGTAATATTAATAATAAAATAACTAAAAACTTATTAACTGGAAAATATTAATTAAAACAATACAATATAAATGATAAATCAAATACACATGTAAAAATACTAAAAAAATATATAAATTGTGCATTTTGTCATTATATTAGTTGAAATAAATGAAACATTTATTATAAATTATAATAGTAAAATGATTTTTTTTTTTTGAAACTTTCAATTTGTTTTTCTAGGTATCAAAAATTTCTTTTTATTTTTTTTTTAGATAATTACACCCATTTTAAATATTTGAATTTATATTAATATAAAATATGATGAAACATTAGATACAACTTACTTTATTAATATAAAAGTGTAAAAATTAAAAAAAATTAATATGTTAAATTTTGAACGCTATTAAAAATATTATTATTTATCATGTTTGATTTATTAATATTTAGTTTATATTTTTAGTGCAAAATTAAATCAGTTTATTTTGATAGATTTCAACCCTTGACAATTATGTTTTTTTTATAAATATATTTTTTATTTGCACTTTGTATTTTAGTGTACATTCACGTTTCCGAGTAAGAGTCCTTCAAAGTTATATATAGCTATTTTATTGATTTGAAATTTGACACACAAAGTGTATTCTATTATTAGGTTGGGAAAAACGTTTCTATACCTGTATCATACCAAACTAATCTTTATGTAGAAAATTGTAAATACATAGTGGCATCAATTCTACAAAATATATATTTTTTTATATAATATAATCATTTAAAATATTGAAATATGATATTTACTGTGGGTGAGATAAAATAATAAAATAAGGAGATATTTATTTCTTGTAAAATTATTTTGTATATTAAAATAATAGTTTAATACTTATATCTACTTAATGTATGACATTTGCATGAATATTAACAATTTTAATTTACTAATTTTCATAGTCAATCGTAATCAATTTTTGAGAATATCATAGTGACTTAGTTGGTTATTTGTACTTGATGATATAGTAAATAGTTTAATATTCTGAAGAATTTTTGTTTGTTTACTGTTCAATAAACTGAAAATATGTTTCTAACCATATATCATAAAATTAAGAACACGATTATAATTAATAGGATATTACCTAAGTCATACCATCTTATATGCCGAGTTTGTTTAAAAAAATCATCATAAATTAGAATCACCGTAGTTATACTATTTTTTTGAATGACTTTAATAACCTAAAATTCTGTTTTCAATTCTCTAAAATGTTTATTGCATATATAATTATATGGATAAATTGTATTTTATCGTTATTTATTTTTTACTTAATAAGTAATATTTGAACCTATGTGTACATTTTAAATAAAATTAGTATATAACTAATGTTTATGAAGAATAAAAAAATAATTGTTGTAATATGCGTATGTAATAATTCATAAATACTAAAGTTATGAACTAAACTGTTATATAAGGTTAAACTATAATATATGAAATAGGAATGTATAAGGAAAGACGCTCTTCAGTGGCGATCGCTTGATACGATCACTGCTGGACAAATTGTAATAAATAGTGTTATATGTTAATTGTGTTTATTTATAAGTGTACGTCGGAAGTAATCGGCATATATGACATAATATAAAGTAATATATTATTATACTGGATAAACGATACAATTTATAAAAGTTAAAATGATTATTTGATGATTATTTCACATTCAAATATTGACGTTTATTACATTAAAACGTATAATAGTTATATTTATTTAGTCATAAATTAAACCATAACAAATATTTTACTTGTTTACAATTATTCATGGTGGCGTATTTATCATTTATTTAAATCATTAGATAGGTACCTATATTATATTATTATTATTTTTTATATTAATTTATAATCAAATTTCAAACAATTAACTGTTGAATAATATATTATAACATATTATTTATTATTCAGTCGAATAACCATTTCAGAGTTTTTTGTAAATTCAACACTTTTTTATAATTCATAAGTATACATATATTAAAGTAGGCGGCCGACAATCAATTATAAATTAGAGCAAAGTACGACGTTCCTACATATTATGTAGTTATATACACAATAATAATAGTTTAAAAATTGTTCAATAGTGTAATAATAGTTTCTATTACAATAAAATACAAATATTAAAGATATTAATTTCTACATTTCTAAATAAGACGAAATTAAAAACACAAATACTACATTAAAGATACACTTGGGTATTTACATTTCATGGTGGTGTAAAGGTATATTGTTAAGGTATATTCATTTAATCATGTCATATGTTTAATAGCGAAGGTTCTAAAACATAATTGATACAAGCTCTCAACTAATTATTATAAGATGCAATACACTAACAGTTTTGTAATACTGTTATTATTTATTATTTAATTTTTAATAAATAAATAGGAACTTGATTAGGTATTAAGGTAGATACCTATATATTGTAGTAATACTGAAGAAGAATGATTTTACAAACATGTATTATGTCCAACACGATTTATGGTCCTTTAAGTTAATGGTGCTACATCCTGCTGTATTTTGCGGTACTTTTCTTTTGTGTGTTAATTTGTTTTTTGAAAAAAAAAAAGTGAATATTTTATGTTTTATGGGTACCTACCTTTTTCTTACGTAACAGGTATAGTTAACTTTAACAACAATATATTATTTTGGGGGCTTTATAATTTTTTTTTTTTTGTTAACCTAAATAAACACACACACACACACATCACTTGCAGCCTGTAGTTATTAAGTGCAATAATAGAATAATATAATAATATCAGTTTTATTGATATTAGACATATTTTTTTATTTATTTAATGGAATTTATTTATTTAATTTTTCATTCTATCTTTAAGGTGAATTAATTTTTTTTTTTTGATAAATACACATTATATGAAATCCAATATTATAAATTATAAAATATGGTTTAAGATTGCATTTTTTAGATGATCAGCTCGTTATACATTTTTAAAAGTCATAATTACAAAACAATTTGTAATATAATATAAAATTATAAATACCTATCATTAATTTATTTTAGTTATACAGTATGTTTGTCATACTATATAATGTAGACTATTGCATCATTTTTCTTGATACAGGTATAAATTATATAATTTTAATCGAAACCTTTAATGTGACATTACGTGTAATATTTTAATTTTTATGAATTTACCGAATTATGATGAGTTAAAGTTTCATTATTTTATATTTCTGGTTTCACAGATGGTATATTTTATATTATAATACATTTCGACCTTGTAGGTCAAATAAAATAGATATGTAGCTCTACCAATGTAAAATTTAAAAAATAAATAGCTTGATAGTTGATACATCATAAGTATATATTATTGTTTCCCTTTTAAGTTTTATTTTATTTGAAGGAAGTTAATATTTAGTATTTCTAAAAAATTGTTGTTCATTCGTTAAAAAGTTTTTTGACTGTCAAAGCATCAAGTTTTGTAATTTGTTTTGCACTGTCCGAATAAATAAGATTAATATAAGGCTAAAAATATTAAATTTGCTGTTTTAGAAAGATTCTTATGATAAATATAATTTATACTATATTAACCCTTTATCGTTATTTTTTATCATATCTGAAAATATACAGCTTTCAGTTAGTTTCGATGCATGTAAATTCAATTTTTTTCTTTAACTAAGGAAAGTTAAAATTGTTCAATAAACATGTATAGGTCAATGACCATTACACCAATGCAAAATACAGATCATAAGACATAAGTAAAGACCTAGAATAGTATGCAATTTACTTAATTTTAGTTTCGTATTGAATTTGACCAAAACTCGTTTATTGAGTAATGTTAAGCTATGCCGTACAACCGGTTGTAGACAATTTTTTAATTGGTATGCTGACTAAAACAAATATTTATTATTATAGAATTGTCTTGGCATAAAAAAAATATATTTCGCACAATACGGTAAAAATATTTTATAATTTTTCTTTTGTTTGTTGAAACAACTAAAAATATTTTATTATTTAAAAGAAATGATTTATCTGCATCAATAATACCTACAGTCTGCAGTATAATAT
>JACXSJ010002476.1:0-44341 GCA_014851325.1 Pentalonia nigronervosa | reverse complement strand
CACAAAAAAAAAATAAAATTAGTAAAGCACAAAAATATATATTTTAATCAAAATAATAATAAAAAAATTATTAAAAAATTATGAAACAAAAGCCATATTATGAATCATTAATTTGGCATCACCACAATAATGTTTTATATATTTTTACTCAACTACTAATCTAAATACAACATTTTGAAAAATAATTATTATAATGTACAAGTAATATTATTAATATATTATAATAATATTATATAGTCGATTCTAAGGGGAGCAATGAATGTATTAATTTTACAATGATGTGTGTGTGTTTTTTTGTTATCACCTTTTGGGACAGTAAAAATGCTTCGATTTTCTGCTTCAGCACCTTTCTGGTAAGAAAGTGAGTTATATTGTACTTTAGGAGGTCAAGAGTGAGAAATTTCCAGTCATTTTTAAAAGCGTCAGAGAAAAGTAATTTAGAAAAAATGGAAAATTTTACGCAAAACCATTTTTAAACAAAATCGATTTTGTTTTTGGTGTAATTAAAAAACTAATAACTGTTGATACTTTAAATTTTCATTAAACGTTTAGTCATCAATTATAGCCGTGAGAATTTTTCGAAATTTTTCTTATGTCACAAGGCAACTAGTATGCACTCACGACCATGGCTTAATTGTGTTTGACTACGGAATCAATGGATCCCCATAAAGTTGTTGTTGCCCGTTTGGTGCAAATAAAGATTTGATAATGTTTTGCTGCCAACTGAATACAGTCCAAGTAGCGAAACAGACCTGTAGTACACAGGTATTACAATTAAAAAAATAAAAAGTCAGCTGAGTATGAAATTATATTATGATTTATTTCAATCAGGGCCAAATGCGTTCTGGTACATTTACCAAAAAGAAAACCAGAAGGAATTAACATTATGTACATATACTGGGATAGGTAGGTCTGTATACTATAATGTATACGCCACGTTTGGGTACATTTATTTTCACTATTATTTTTTAGAGTCCATTAGCGCACGACCTGGTAGCTGAGAGATGACACCTGCGGGAATGTTGGTTGTTAATCGTACCCCGAAAATGTTCGTATCATTTGTCTATTTGTAAACGTGTGTTGGACTTTGAAGATAAATTTAAGTTTTAAGCTAACAGAATGTTACAAAAATATAAGCTGCAGGGCACTATAGGACATTGTTTTGCCAACCAACCAATTAACGTTATGCACATTTAGATGATTTGAAAGTGAATGTTATAGGAAATAAACGAAATGGGGACGAGAGCGAATGAGGTTGTATACTTTAGTTTTAGCGTGGAAACGGTATAAATGTGTATTAATATCAGTTAAACGGCAAATAAATTATATGAAACCGAATAAAAATGTTGTCAATAAAATGATGATTGTAAACGATTTTTATTTCTATAAGATATTATTTATTAATTTCTATGCGTTATAATATAAATTTAAAATATAACAGAAAAGAACAGATTGATGTGACGCATATTATTTAGCTTTTACAAAAATGTTGGTTCTAATTTATTCACTGCACGTCGCATGATAATGAAGAAAGGGATATAAGACGTTATTATTAGTATTAAAAGCATATATATAGTATAACCGACTGCCGCCCAAAACCTTAAATATTATTAAATATATTAGAGTGCAAACATTTTAGCTAGGTATATTTTCACAGGTTATTACTATTATAAATGTTTAATACAATCATTCATAATCAATTGTAAATACTTGTCACTTGTGAGAGCAAACGCAAAATTTAAGCACTGAAAGTCTTAATAAAACTTTATTATGTCATTATATTATCAACCAGATACAGATTAAACTATTGTTATTTGTTAATATCTCCGTGATCTATAATTAGTTTTATTATATTTACATTATTTTACTATTCCGATATTATTGAAGATAGATTATACTTAATTAATACGCGTGATCACGTAGACACATGTCTTATAACTAAAGTATTTAACGAGTTGGGCATAATATTATAGTTCCTATTTATTATAATTTAATACAATTATTTATAAAAATGCGTTTAATAAAAATTATACAGAATATGTCGATAATCTAATTAAGCTTTTAGATTGGTATTCTTAATTGATGTTCAAATAGTAAATCAAACTGCTTCAAAAAAAGGAAATTGCATTTATAAAAAAAAAAAACAGCAGTATAATGTATAGGTACAATTAAAGTAAATGTTGCAGCACTTCGATCGAAAATAAATATTCCATTCACGTCTGTAAATTGTTTAGTAGTGTTATTTTAACAAAACAAAGTTTAAAAATAAAACTATTTTTTTTTTGTTGTTGTTGTCGTCGTTGTTCTGTAATTACTTGAATAAGAACTGAGGAGTATACACTGAGAGAAATCCATTGTCGCCGACATGTGTTTCCGACAAGCATCAGTTTTTTTTTCTCCGGAGATAATAATAACGATCAAAGAATGTTTTTAAGCTATCACAATGACAAAGTTTATGAACCCTTTAGACGTATTTCAGAAGTATGAAATTAGATGAAAATTGACTATCGCGGGTCTTGGGTGGAAGCACGTGTCACATTATTTATATAAAAATAAATCGTGATATAATGTAATATACGATAGTGAATGTATAGGTAGACGGCGACAGCACACGTTGTTCGTCAGCGTTGGTGTTCGGTGCATGAAACTCATTACTTTGAAAAATAATGAACGCCATTGCGGGACTCTCGTTGCGTGAACACAAATTAATGAAAAATTGAAAATTTTTTGAATAAGCAGGACGATTGCGGCCGCGGGTGTGCCGTTAAGAGTGCCGACGAGGTGACGCCTTGGTATGAGTCTTATAACGGTATGAAGTATAGTACCTAATTTAAGTGTTTGGTATCTAAATGCACAGCGGTAAGATCAGCAAAGCGTATTTTACCATAAAAGATAAACTAATATTCGTACAAACATTATACAATACGACAATATCATAAAGGCGATAATATGATAATATTATATAAAATATATAAACACAATTAATACCAAACATATTATAGTTTTATTTTTTCAAGACGTCGAGAACAGTGTTTGAGACAACATAAATCAATTCCCCGAAAAGTCCTGTGTAGATGACGTTTAATAATATTTAATTCTCGTTAGTTTTAACGATAACAGTATAGATTACACATCTGAGTGTAAACGATGTCCATATATTTTTTGTTGTTTATAAACAGGTATTCGGTTTACCAGCTATCATTTTGGTATAGATTCGTTTTTATTATTTAAAAGACAAATAAAAAAAAAAAAAAATCTGTTAACTACCTAACGCTTATTATTCTAGAGGTTTTTAAATAAAAGTGTATATTAAATCATTTAATTTACTAAAAATAATATAATAATTTATTCTGGTGGGTATTTTGTGAAATGTATTTTTTGATACCCGTCATCAATGAAAAAAGAAAAAAAAGGTCGGCAAGTGGTTACCGCTCTGTAGTGTCGAGTGCGTCACTGTAATGAATGTGTTCAATTTGAATTCAACGATATAAAATCATTGTATACCAACAACAATTCTGACCGAAGACGGTCTGTCGGCTTACATTACTAAGTGTATTTTATTATATTATTGCTATTAAAGTAATCAAATTTACTACTAATAATCCAGTAGATTAAATTCATTTTTTCCGAAACATTGCATTTGAAAATGGTATTGTGTGTATAAAATATGTACTTCAAACATTTCAAGCAACCACAAAAAATATTTTTAAATTACAACGAAATAACAAACATCGTTATTCTTCATTTAAATATCTAATTTTGTCTAAATTTGAATTTTAAATGTCTATAAAAAGCAACTATATAAATATAATTTTTTAATTTTTTGGTTATAATATTAACTAACTACGAGAA
Source organism: Pentalonia nigronervosa (assembly GCA_014851325.1). Lineage (NCBI taxonomy): Eukaryota > Metazoa > Arthropoda > Insecta > Hemiptera > Aphididae > Pentalonia > Pentalonia nigronervosa. Next base: position 40,489 of record JACXSJ010002476.1, on the reverse strand, counting down.
ACCTTGTCTTATATTTTTAATCCTTAACTATAAAAGTTGAGCATTTTATACATTTCTAACTACAAAATAATTTCCAAATGTTCGATATTTTGATGAATTTTTGTCAAGATTTATACTTTAAACGTTTATAAAAAAAATATGTTTTGTATGTTTAATCACTTTCAACTGCTATTATAACAACTTATAAGGAACTTTGTATTAAACTTTCAAGCTTTTTGAACCAACAAGAATTGTTGAATCGATATTTATAGGAAAAAAATTGTAATAAATCGAAAATGTATTATTCCTATAATTAGCTTAAAAAGATTGTTTTGAAAATTCTATTACAAACGAAATATGAAAATATGGTTAAACATTTATTGAAAATGTAAAGTATTTTTGAGTTATGCAAAAAAAAAAAACAAAATCGAATTAGTAGTTTACTAAATTATATCTAAATAAAATTCGTTCTCATTACAAAATATTGATTTACAAAAAAAAAAAAAAAAAAAATTACGTTCTAGAAACTGTATTAAGTATAAAAGCTTATCGGTTGAAGCCCGTTTTTGATTACGTGTGCTTATATATATATATATATTAATTGTATATACACACGTATATACATGTATATCATATCGGTCTAATGACGATCTTGTCTTCACTCATAAGATTTTATCGAAGCCATCGAGCCGTAACTTTAACCTACATGTGTGTAGTCAAGTGTCTCTATCGTGTTCGAGGTTTTAAAAATCACGTGACACGGCAGTATACGAAAGTATTGAGGACACGAGACGGCCAGTGCGGTAAAATAAAATCCACTTGTTAGATGTTTGCCGATCATTATTAATCCTTGTAGTGCATACGACTACTAAAAAAAATATAATTTATCTTGCGTAATTATTTTATGTTATGAATATTATGATTAACTAAAATGTTGATATTTTGCTGCTATTTTTAGTTACGTATTGTAAATTGTGTTCCTAAAATAATTCTAATGACATTATATGATTTTTATTTATTTGATTGTAAATTAATGTTTAGAGTTTTCCTTGATTGTGCGTACTGGCGTGTGCTCTTCCAGTCAAAAAGTCCGGAAACGCTTTTGTTTATAAATACATAAATATAAAATCTATTATATGCTTAGACGAAATTCCTTAGTTAACACTGTTGGCTTTGAAATAATACACAAACACACACACATGATAACGAGTGTTGTGGTCAAATATGGTATTGTTAACATTCAAAATCCAAATCAATAAAAAACAATGTGAAACTTATATAATTTTATATGGCCCAGACGTCGTCTAAAATATGCATTAAATTATATATAAAGAGAAGAGAGAGAAAGGATATCGCATTGGCGTTGGGCACTTGGGCTTCAATGTTCCATATATACGGATGATAATAAAAAATAACAACAATACTTTAATTTAATGGTTTATTGGTATTCTGTTCCTTTTGTATTGAAAAGATACGTCAAACGTATTCAGAATACTTGGAACAATGCCCTAATACAATAGTATAATAATTATTTGAGTTTTTCTTATTTTTTACGGTTTGTGCCTCAATTTTTTTTTCATTCTTTGATATAATATGTTTTTATTGCAAAGCGATTTGTTTGTAATGATTTTTGAACAGCCTTGTGTATAGATATTAATATAATATTACTTATTAAATATAAATAATTAAATCATGATACTATAATAAAATATACAAGGGTTTTTGTGTGTTAATGGGTATGGATCTATTAGACTTATTATTAAAAAAAAAACCGCCCTTTGTGCTTTAATTTTAATTTTTGTCTTTAGATATAATATAATATGATGACAATAAAAACATCGCAGAAACGGTTTTCCGTAGATAAAAATTATGTAGATAAAGTATGATATTATATACTAAATATTTTCAATCTCTTTAGTACATATGGTTGATTTTACTTGAAAATTGTGTGATTAGCTGTGTACTTGTATATTTATAACCATGGTTAATCATTAATTTTTTTTTTAAATCTACAATAGGAACTTATACAATTATTCCTTATAACAACTTATCATTATTTCCTTCTACAAAAAAAAAAAAACCATCGGGTTCCGTCGAGTGGTGGATCAATATTCAAGATAAGTAAAAAAAAAAAAAAACAATAAATTCTGCTAATACGTTACTGTTTATAAGTAATCACACCTAGTTATTTTAATTGTTTAAATGTAATATTACGCTTAAATATAAATTATTACACCATACTCTATTTAAAATAATAAACATTAAACTACCCTCTTGTTTGGTTAAAATTAAATTTCATACATTAAAAAACCATCGAACCTTAAAATTACCATACGTTAATTCATTGGTAACAATTCTGACTCCTGATTATTTAATTTATAACGAGGAAATATCTAACTTGAATCTCGAGGAAAATAAAAATAAATTAGACTTATGTAATTTTCGAGTTATATACCTCAAATATAACTTAAAAACACTTCAAGGGGCAAGAAAAAATTCGAGTTGTCGAGGTTTCGAGTTATTGCGATTCGAGTTTCGAGACTCGACTGTATATAGAAAATAAAATAATATTTTTTTATCATCAACTGCAAATAACCAAGAGTCCAGTTAAGTAGTTTCATCCTTATAAAACAAATGTAGGTTAATAAATTATATATTTACAGGCTGTTAGAGGAAAAGAGAAATGAATAAAACGACCACAGAGTGTACACCTATTTTATATTTTACCGTACACTACTCGAACGGTAATCTTATTTATAAAATATAAAACTATAAATATATATAAAAATTATTGTAAATAATTTTGTGTGTGGTGTTTTTTGTAAATACCGTATAAAATATTATAGACACAAGCGTAGGTAAAATACAAAAAAAAAAAAAAAAAAAATATAATATATTATGATAAGTTGCTTATAAACAGCGTAACTATAATTACACGTTATTAAATTATTATAATATTATACTATATAGTTTACATAATAATCATAATAATATGAGCACGTCATCATTTACAACTGTATTCTTCAGTCCGTTCCACGCACGTGTCGCACTTGACGTAACAGCACCAATAGAACGTGCACCGGCACTGTTTGGTCTTGGTAAACTGGTGCGTGTTGTATCCGCGTCCGCAACACATCAGGTCGCAGCCGTCCGTGCCTGTACAGAAATTAGTGTAAGACGAATACATCACAGGACAAATAATAATAATAATTACAAACTGGCGGGTGGAGGGGAGGGGGCTACACGGTGAAAACCGGGAAAACAATATAGGTAATATTACTGTATTATATTTTATAGTTTATATTTACTATTTTTCGGGAAAACATTTCATTGGAATTATATTATATATTGTTTTAAAGTGGAACAATATTATACTTCCAAAGAATTTCTTAATGATTTATTAGGAAGGATATAACGTACAGGAATAGTATATTTTCTTGTAAAAGCTAAGATGTTATAAATCAGTAAAATACACTTCCGAAATTCTACCCATCTACAGTAAGGAACAGATCAGTATTAATTAGGATATTATTATTACCCGTAGGACTGCAAAAACCGGAACTGGTATTAAATAATATTTTTATTTTACAGGAGGGGTATTGATCGGGACAATATTATACAGGACCGTATTTTTCGGTAACAATATAAGATTACTATTTATTTTCATTCTCCAAAAAATAATCGGTCTTGTATATATAATATAATATTGTTCAGATCAATACCAATCCCGTTAATTAATATTCCTCTTTAATATTGAGATTTTTTAGGTAACTTCAATTTCTTCTGAAAAGCGTTTTAATTAGCCTGTGTTGCGCGAATCCACAGAGTTCTCACATACAATAGTAAAACGGAATAAAGTGTTTTCATATTTACTTTAACTAAAACTACAGATTTAAAATATTATATTTTATTTTGTAAAAAATAATTTTATAAAAAAAATTATACTAATCAGAAACATAAAATATTATTTAAAATAGAATATACAAGAAATAATAATTTATAATAATGGATATACTATTGCATATTTTGGGAACACGATGTTTCACTCTCCCGCAGATCTCAAATAGTAATTAACAGATTAAGAATTGGGCGCACACATTACACACACACATCTAATGAGCAACAGAGAACAACGGATATGCCCCACACGTAACATCAACATTTTGGTTAAACACATACTAGCAGAATACCTCCAGACGAAGGACTCCAGAGACAAACATTCACTCCCTTATAATCTATGCAAAATACTCTCATCCAACCCAGAGATGAGGTCAATTCTTCTTCAATTCCTCAAATACTTGTTCCAGAAAATATAATGTTAACATTTAGTTTTATCTTTTCTTTTTTTCTTTCTATTACTCTATCTCTTGTATTACATATAAGAGAAAAATGTATCAGCATGTAAAATAATATCCGTGTATTTTTATTTGTATCTGTAATTTGTATTTGTTTAAACGCCAATAACCATAGCAGATGAGGCGTATAAATAAATAATAATAATAATAAAAAAAAAAATGCATATTTACAGAATATATTAAGTATATTATAAAAAAAATAGTTAAATTGACCAGCCTTGTTTATTTGAATGTGTGATCATATAATGCAGGTAGTGATATAAACAATTGTTTATGTAATCGTATCATGTAATTGATCTATTGATATTATGATAGTCTCTGATAAATAATTAAAAACTGGAACGCGACTAGTCTGCCTAAGAAATTCTCAAAATAGGCTATGACCCTTTTTGAACAATTTTTTTTTTTTTGACGGGACACACTGACAGTATAATTTTGGACGCAATTAGTATGCACCGTGCATCATAGTAATATGACAACTGCCCTATAGACTCACCCTCAGAAGTCCGGTTACAGGAACGGCCGTACGTGCCCAGCGACCCGGTACCAGAGTCCCGGTCACAGTAGTTGGGCGACTGTTCCAAGTAGACGAGCTCGGTGATCTTAGGCTCCTCCTCGTCCGCCGACCCCGCCGCCGCCGATCTGGCCGACCTGAGCCTGAGCCTCATTCGTCTCGACGACCGTTTGCCAGAAGCCCTCTGTGGATTACTGGCGCCGACAGCGGCCGCAGCACCCGCGGCTTGGACGCTGCGCGCCTTCCGGTACTTCCGCATGAGAGCTTTGCCGACTTCCCGGAAGTGCGGCAAACTGTGCCAGCACGTCTTCATCGTGCAACTCCCGGACACCCCGTGACACTTGCAGTCGGTGTTCAACAGCATCTTGACAATCTGTGTGAACAAACGACAGCAAACCGCGTGTAAATATTTTATAACGAAATTAATAAATAAATATAAATAAATACATTTTTATACTCTCCGCGTATAATACAATGTGCATAGTACAATGTTATATCGTATAAAAATATTATTATACTATTAGTAATACGATTGATTATTTTAAGCAACTGGTGTGCCCGATTCAGTAGGTTCGTTCATTAAAACACCATGCAAACAATTCATTATTATTTATATTATTAGTTTATATTATTTATACAATATATCTTATATATTATGATATTGTAATCGTATGTAGTTATTACCATCTAAGTCCTGATGCATAAGGACTTATCAGAATAGGTGACTATTTATTGTGGATGTCAGACAAGTACCTAAATCTGTTTTTTGACACAGATAGACATACGATTAAGTGAAGTTGATAAAAACAAGAAGAATTAGCGACAAAGAATTTACTTTAATTTCTTAACTCGTAATTGCATTTGTAGTGAAAATATACTACTTTTCTTACTAGTATAAAAATTACTTCAAATATGGTGAATTGCAAAATATAAGCTTATAAAAATGAAATTAAAAAATAATTCGTTTTAAAAATTAATTATTATGTTACAAAATGTTGGCAATTTTAATAAAATGACTTCAAACTAAACAATTATAACAACATTATAAAAAACACAAACTTCACTATTTATATTTGGTTTTGTACATTATTTTTAATTCGTTGTATTAAAGTAGATTTGTTTTAATTTGAGTAGTATATAGAATACAGTGTATGCAATTATTAAAAATACTTAGTAGGTATTGAATGTGATACGAATAATTTAATAAATAAAAGAGACTCTTTGTATATTTAAATAAAAATATATAACAAAAAAAAAAAAATTTAAAATTTTTTATGATAACAGGTTTAAAAGATATAAGGGCAGTGATGATTTGTAAAATTATTGTATAATATTATATTATTGTTTATTACAATTTTATAATTTATAAACATTGTTCTGGTATAATAAGAACTAATTATTATATCTATTTTATATTTAATGTAAAATCAGTATTGAGGGCCTAAGTTTAATAACTCAGAAACTACTCGATTGAGTTTCAATATATTGACATCAAAAAAAAAAAACCATACAATTTCTCAATTTACAATAAAATAGAATGGATATTTTTGTTTGAAAAAAAAGTTTGTATCATCATATAATAATCCTTAAATTAAAAAAATAATCTATTTACTTGAAAATCCAACTCTTAAGTATTTTTAATAATGCTAGGTAATATAATAATTCTTCATAATCAGAATTACCTCGTGTATATTTGTTTTTTTTATAAGTATTTGGATGAACTACTTTTTTTTTCAAAACACAAAATTACAAAGTTAGAGTAAGTAGACATTTTTGAATAATCTTTTTATATCAAAATATTTTAACCGTGTTAATTTTATACAAGAGATATTTCTGATACTTTTTAATTAATATTTGTACGTAGAGAAAATGTAAATTAACACTCGTGTTTATTAAATAACAAAATTAAAATAAATATATTTGTAATACGTATGTTAATTTGTATATTATCTTCATTACCTTAAATTATTTTTTATCTTATCCCGCAAGTATGAACGAGTAAAATTGGAGTAAATTAGAACAATTTTGTCAAGTTGCTTTTAAAAGTAAATGTATATGGTCCGATAAAAGATTACGTTTTAATAATAACAAAAAATTACGCAATTTTAATTAAATTCTTAAAAAATTTATTATTTCTGAAATATTAAAAATGAAAAACAAAATGGTTTTTTTTTAGGATTTTCTGTTTGTATTAAACGTATATAAAGGGTATTTGTTAAATCGTTCAAATTACGATAATTACGTAACACCGGATTTCCAAATGAACAAAAATTTCACTATTCCACAAAATCCTGTGTAACGTATAATAATATTAATATTCAAATATTTTCGAAATTTAATATTAAGACAACTCCAAAAATTTAAAATAATTGTCAGCCGTCTACTAAGTAATCGATCGCAGACAACAAAGTCCTGACACTTTAATGAAATAATGTCTTAATCAAATGTATAATATTATTTATGTCAATAATACTTCTCTCTGTTATCCCCGTGAACAGCTTTTAATTTAACCATACAAATAAAAACAACATCGTTACCACATACCCGGACAAAGCACTACAGCAAAGGGATATGATAATAGGTAAGTAGTAAAATGTTATTTATTATTTTAAGTTATTTTTGCACGATATTATAAACACGGCGCGTAGGCACTATAATATTGTATATTATATTATTATACATTATAATGGTATGGTGTTATGTTATATTATAAGGTATCTGTGCAAAAATGTGCGAACTGTGTGACAATGGACTTTTGTGCGCGGCTTACATTATGCCCTTGCGTTTTGCGTAAGTGTTAATAATAACGTCGTTTTATGAAATAACCTTGACGACTTGGCATAATATACTCACCTCAGTACACGGCCGGGAAGGTTATAATAAAAATTTTAACTGGGTCAAATTTATTTTGAATTTGGTAGCCACTTTATAATTAAAAAACTAAATATTTACAAAATATTTGCTTTTAACTTTTAAATGTTAAAGTTGATAATTAATTAATGTTTCAGTTAATAATACTTGTAAAATACTACTAATTAACTAGCGAATCAAGTTAGGAAAATTTTTATTCTTATACTAACGGAAAGTGATACGATTTCTGGGTGATATATTTGTCAAGTATAAAAATTATGTTACCAAATTTAAAAAAAAATAAAGTATGTATTCTTGGAAATTGTTATTATGTATGATTATATTATTTTAAATAACATCAACTTAACCTAACTAATGGTATTAAATTAAAAACGAGCTCATTATTAGTGTTTCATATATAATATAATACTTAACAGTAAACAGTAATAATTTGAGCTAATATTATTGTTGTTGCAATTCCTTGGAATGGTCAATGGAACTTATCAGCTAGTTGTAATTAGGTCGCAGATTTTTATACACACAAAAAAAATATTAAAATATGCAGTCAAATCGTGAAAATAAAACAAAAATAAATAAGTAATAAGTATAGCAGGAAAAATTTTAAATAGGATACTAATATACTAATATGGTAAATACACAATTTTCATTGGTATAATTATTATTGGTTTAAAATATTAATGTATAAGGTATTGAAAAAAATTTAAAACAAATTAAACACCTTATAATTAGGTATCTATTTAAACTTATCTCTATTTCAATAACTATTAAGTGCCTACAAAATTTATTTTTGAATTTTTTAAAAATATGCACAAATATGTAATAACTATTAAATATTGAGTAAATGGTAAAAAAAATGTTCCTAAGCTTTAAACTGTTATGATTTGTAAATATAACTGAAGAAAATTCAAAAATATGCAATCGCGTAAGAATCCGCGCTCTAGTTGTAATGTTCCAGCCTGGTATCTACATAAAATAACATTATATTAATTATTATTATTGCTTATGTCTTCATAATCGTGTTATGTAGATTCGACATCTAACTTGACAAGAATAATATTATTTTTGTATTTATAGAAATATCTAGGATGGTTCACTCTAAATAAGTAGACGTACCTATAACATTAACGCTATTCAATTCAGTGCTCTCTAATTTGAGTAATATTCGTTCTTATACACGTTAAATAGTATATACCTACTCTGATTTTAACATCCTCACTCATATTATATATAAATATATAATTATAACAGTTACTTTAAATTTTAAAAATATATAATACATTGTAATGGTCCTTAAAAAAGGTAAATTATAAAGGTACGTTACAATAGAACCACCATATGCAAACATCAAAAAAAAAATTTACCAATGATTGTTATTCCATTTGTACACATTTGTAATCCTAATTTCAACATTTGTACAACTTAAATGCCAAAAAATAGATGTTTTTAGATTATATATTCTAAAAACTGGTATTTTAATTCCACCTTCGTTGATATTAATTTTGACAAGCATACAAGTGCGTTGAAATAGTCTATTCGTTTATTTACATTTCACATTAATTATTTTTGTTGACGGGTTATTTCGATTGCAATACGTGTATATGACGTAGCCCATTTATTTTATAAAAATATGAAATATATACCAAAAGATGCATCGAGATTTACGAGAATTGGCGAGCCAGTTTTCATAATTTCCGATTCTACCCTTTACCCACAAAATCCACTATTCGATCTTGAAGTTTAACCATGTTGTCCTATAACTGTGAAATTGTCTCCGTCAATTGCGTGTTATTTGCGAGAATTTGCAAGTCCACTTTCAGAATTTGAGAGTCTTCCTTTTTCTCACTAAACTCATTTCCATAATTCGTTAAAAAAATTGAAATTTAGGATTTGCCAATTTTTTTTGCTATTATTTTACACATATTATACGTTATCTTGTAGCGTTAGTCTTTGATTTTGCAAAAATACGCTTGGCAGATTTGGCAAATATATCGTGTATACGGGAAAAAAAATTGCAACAAACATTGCACACACGAGAACAAAAATGTTTGGTTGTACTGGTACAAAATTAAATTGTTTTGTTTTTGTTTGCATATTACCATGCGTGATTTTGTAAACTAAAATTTCTTATACTACAGTTACATAAAAATTTGAAATTCAACTATTGAGAGAAAGTAAGCAACCATGGAATTGTATTCGTAAAAAAATATTTTTAATGAATATAATTCAACTCACCAACTACGAATAGGTAACCGTATTACTCGTATTTTGCCAGAGCACTTCAACACACAACAATAACTTGTAACAAAAAAAATACTTATTAATTATTACTATTTAGTATTTTATGTAATGTATTTTTTAGTACTGTACATCATAACTCGCTTAAATTTAAAATAAAAATAAAAGTCTATGATTAGCTTTAGATTATATTTTTACGTGTAAGTCTTATCATATGCCAATTCACCCTTATATTAAAGTTATCAACACAACATTGAATGTTTGTTCTGCTGAAATCAAATTTAGCTTTATTACGTGTGTATTAGAGAGAAAAATCAAATAGTGCGCTGAAATTTTTCTTAGAGCTAAAGCAAGTATTATATTTAGATAGGATAATAAAAGATTATGGTACGCATCGAGTTAAAGAATATACAATATAATATAAATTATATTCTTTATTTGAGTGGATACAATTGGTTTTATCTGTGTGCATTTTTTTGATATTAGTGAATATTAATTTTAATTTTTATTTATACTAAAAATAGACGATACTCTTTATCAAGGTATTATCTAACATATTAGTGTATAAAAATTGATTTTTTATTTTTGTTTCGATTATCAGATACGATAATATTTACTGCTCGCTAATAAGAAAAATATATATAAAATTGAAATGGAATTCAAAACGGTAAGTCAGTTTTAATTATTTCTTTCTGGTTATGACTATTATGAGTAAATGCTCCAGTATTAAAAAACATCGTACCTATCTAAAATTTATATATGCGTAAAATACTAGATAGTAGAATTTTTTGTACTTGCGACGATTACGTATTATGTTTAATAAAGCATTAAATAATATTTGTTTTTTATTTAAGTAGTTAAGAGTAGCTAATAGCTATATAACACATAATACAAAGAAATTACATTATTAATTTAATTTACATGAACATGTGTAGTATTAGAATACATTTCTTGTAGATTTACAATATTTACTTGCATAAATTGGTGATAAATAATACTACACATATTGCATTTTACATAACATAAGTCCCAATTTAGCTTTGAAATATGTTTTATATATATGTGTGTGTATGTGATTCAGTAACACGCAGCGGGCGAATAGGCTTTAGTGGGGGGAGATCATGTGTACGAAAATGCATAATATGTATGAATACATATGTGTCCTAAAATTTCTAGTTGTTATATTGGTATAAAAATTTGTTACGTATAATTGCTCATTGATAACTTTTATTATGAGAATTAAATATTCTATTTACAAAAAAAAAAAACACCGATTAAACCAATATTTAAATTACGGGCATCCGAATTGAATGCCAAAAAAATAATCATAAATTGGAACGCCCGATTGCATGTCGCTTATTACACCACTGCGGAAAAGGTTTATTCTGGGGAATTTTGGGAGGTGTATAAATGTTGAAATTAGGGTTACAAATGTGTACAAATGGAATAACAATCGTTGCTAGAATTTTTTTTTGGATTTTTGCATATGGTCGTGCTAATGTAATGTACTGTTATAAGCACTGTGTTTTATAAAACACAACAAAAACTACTAAACTACTTTTTCTGTAGAAATACTAATCCACAACATTAGTGTACCTAAATAGCCTAACCAAAACGCCGTGTGACCATAGTTATAATATTATTTACGTGCATAAAAAATATATTGGTTTTATAAAATGTAATGTTCTAGGACGTTCTGTATCATAGAGGATCATCCTGTTATTTAGTTAATTGTCCTTGTATTTTAAGATAATTAAAATATTCAAAAAAAAATCCTGTATTTTATTGAAACGGGTAATTTCTTTTGCTTGTGGTTTCTATAAAATTAAAAACAAGAAACCAAAGTCCTAAATATTTATCGAGGAAAAAAATTTATCGATTTTTAAAATCCAATAATAATTTATTTATTTTAATATTTTAATCTCATACTTCAAACATCAAAAGGTGGGTATGATGGATATAATTTTAGTTTTATATATGGTTTGTAGTACTTATACATTAAAATGTCAAAAAAAAAAAAAAATAAAAAATATAAGTTAAGAGGGTTTGTTACTACATTTTTTTAAGGAAATGAATACTGGCAATTTCCATAGTGCGTGCGTGCACGGAATGTATTTGTGTTTGTAGTAAATGATCTTTAGTGTGAGACAATTTAAAAAACAGAACACTTTTGTACGTGCAAGTGTCAAGTACAATTCATAAACACACCCTACGCACGATTATCGAACATCATTTACTTCTACATCTACTTTTTTTTTTGTCTAAAAATATCAAACTTTTGTCAATGGTATAAACTATCCTAGTAATCGGAGAAAAATGCTGAATATTTTGAATTTGTTAGAAAGTTTACTCGAAATCGACTTTCTTAAATTTTTTAATTAATTTTTTAGTTCAATTTTACTGATATTTTAAACATTAATAATTTAAAATTTATACTTTGAAGGGTTCAAGTGATAAATTTTTAAAAAGTAGAAAAGTCGTTTTCAAGTCAACTTTATGACGAATTCAAACATGTTTTCGGAATGCTTTTCCAAAAACTAGGACAGTTAGTACATTTGGCAAAAAATAGGTTTAATTTGGTAGAAAACACAGCCGGGTCGAATCCCTTTAAAGACCGGATTTATATGCATTTTAAACTGTATATTATACATACAAAAAAAAATCAAATATGCATTTAAAAAACCCAAAATATGCAACATTTTTATTGTATTTCGTAATTTTGCAGTGTAAATTATCAATTATCAATTTTATAAAATTATTGTACACAAAAAGTATAATGTATAATATAGCACAAATATGCAGTATAAAAATATAATATTTAATTTTTATTAGTGAGTACGAGCATTTTAAATTGTATTTAATTTTTAATCATTAATATATTTTGAATTATAAATTGCAAAAACCAAATAAATTGCATTTTAGTAAAATTAAACAGTACATGTTGACAATAGGAAAAAAGTACGACAAATTACTGTAGTATTTTAACTGGAAAAACAATAAGTTAATAATAATTATTTTTTTTTTTTGTTCAACACCTTTTTGGCTTGTCAAGCGTATATTTGTAAAAATATGCAACATAAAATATTGGTATTCAATCGAAATCGAGTAATGATTTATGATCACTCGTTGATTGCACGCTTATAATAGCTGACGTTGAAAATAGCCACACGCATTTCACGCATAATCTCTCTAAGTAAGCCGTGACCATTATTATCATTGTCATTATCGTTATTATTATCACTATTATTATTGGTATCGTATTTTGTATTATAATGTCACGTGGACGACAAGTGGTAGTACCTTTCTGCCGGCCTTGTTGTTGTGCAAGTTCATCAGGCTCCGGGAATCGCCGGCGTCCGATTCCTGGGCGTCCAGGAACTTTCGGGCGAACCCCATGCCGAAGCCCAAGTCCACGCTGCACCCGCCCCACTTCCACGCTGTAGCCGCAGGTCCGTCGTCCAGGGCACTCGGGTAGTGCGCGTCGCACCCGCATATGGATATGTTGCCCCTGCTGCACGCGTCCATCAGCGCGTACGTCACACCGGCGCTGATCACAGCGTACATGTACGCCGCTTCTCGGCTAGCTGCGAACAGACAGACAACGGGAGACGTTTAGTGAGCATGAAACGGTGTTGACGACGATCGGGGGAAAAAGAAAACCCGACAAAATGCTATAATGTCGTTACGCATTATTACGATTATAATTATCGACGAGTAGCACTCGGGAGTTGTAAGAGTTGCACATTGTTCTGTAAGCTTTCGATTTATATGGCAGGCCAAGCTAGAAATCCGAGCTGTTATACAATTTTGAGTTTAAAAATTGAAAATTAAAAATGCATTTCTTGCACGTTTCGTTAATTTTAGGGGAAAATGTGCATTTACAAACGCATAACATAATGCATATTTAATATTAGTATTTATTATAATACTACCTTATTTATTATTTTTGTACATAATAAATATTGATAGATTAATATTGAGTACTATACTGTTCAAATTTTAAGCCTCCTTATTTTCCAAACCAATTATCATGAACCTATTATTCTTAGTACACAAAGTTGAATAATTTAAAAACCGTTTGTTCAAATTTTGATTTTGATACGTCAAAGTTTTCCGCTTAATAATTTACTGTTGAAAAGGAGGGTTTTCATTTGAAAAACAGAAGTTTGTATCTCAACAGGGTACTCCTTATGTAGTACAAAAGACTTCAAGAGTGTTAAAATATGGTCTTCAAGTATAATTAAATCTTCTAACAATTAAAATTCAAAAAAATTGATTATTAAATGAAAAACAGGGATGAGCATGCTTGGTGAATCATCCTGTGTATTGTTACGTTGGCACACTTCGATTTGGTTCCCGAGCTGAAAGAGACATTCGACAACGCATCACCCAAGTTTGCGAAAAATTCTATACTTCACGAGCAACGTTATCGATCCGACCACATATCATAAGTGTAATTGTATATTCTTAGAATAAGATGTTACCTAACAACTATAAATAGTTCAATATATATATCATTCATATTAAATATGGAATTTTATAATAAAACACTGCCAAAACACAGATTTGCACTTTAAAATAAAATATCGTGTCCGTAGTTGTTTAGTCACGTATAATGAATATTATGGTCTGACAAAATAGAAAAAAGTATGTTTTATTTTTAATCAAACAATTGGTTTATTTTTTGAAATATTTACATTTCAAAATTGAATTTTCGTAAATTATAATTGGAATACAGTGAAATTTTTAATATCTAATATTTTACGTTCGATAGTTTGCATAAATAATGTAAACATAATTTATTTCCATTTGCAGTAAAGTTATTTTTACTCACGTAATTGATATTCATAGTTCTATGATTGATTGTTTGTTACTGGAGTTTTTTTTTTAATTGAAATGTGTTTGATTTTAAACATGAAATAAACATTTAAACGGAAATCATATTACTGGTTAATTTGACGATCACATTAAACACCAAATCAGCATTTAAATTATAATTAAAAACTTAGGTGTATTGTGCTATTTTAAATAATTATAAATCGTATACAAATATACTAAAAAATATAAACAGCTACCAGTAAAATCAATAATCACCTGGTGTTTTATACTTATGAGTTAAACTATCGATTTCGTTAAAATATTAAGCATTTTGTGCATAATATTATGTTGAAAAAAGTATGAATATTTCAGTTAACAACGAGTATCGTGTTTGTATATTATTATTGAATGTAAATCATTTTTGCTTTGATGTTCGTTATAGAAAAGTTCTTCCTTCTCTTAGTCCGTATTAATCGATAATACAAAGTTCAAAAATCCTTAAAGAGACCGTTTCCAAGGCAACTGCGCACTAACGACGGACATTTTTGAAAATAATGTTTTAAAATTTATTTACATAGAGATTAGTTTTTGAAAACTAAGGAGACGAACAAAAAGGTAAAAAAAAAACGATATCATTTTTATTCAGTACAATATATTCATTCGAGTTAAAAAATAATGCCTTATATCAGGGTGTACAATGTATTTGCTTACAATTCGGCGAAACTTCAGTCCCATTATTTCTGATTTCACTTCTCAGATAAACCCATTCATATTCAAAACGCATGGGTAAGGCTATACCAGAGAAGAAAACCTATCTAAATGCTAAGAACTGAGCAAACGATTTACAATACTATATTTAAGAACTAAGAGAAAAAAGTGTACAATACGGAATGAACATTATGAACATATGTATTTTGTCGTTCATAATTTAGTTTCCGTAAAATGTCTTCAATGTCAAAGTTTTGAAGTGATGATTAAGCCTATAGGCTATAACGCAAAATGTTTTCAACTTTTGTTTGTGAAGTATTTCGGTGTTAAAACAGTATCAAGTGGTGCAAACAATATTTTAAACAAATATTGTTTTTTCCGAAAAAACCCCCCAAAGGAAATTGTCTTTTTAATCCTCTCTCGGATGATAAGTTACTCAAATTAACAGCAACTCGTAACAACCATAAACATTTTTTAAAAATCCTACCTTTAAACCTAACCATATATTAACCCGAATAATTATTTTTAAAACATCTAAATTAACCAAGACCAAAATCATTTTTTATTTTATAAGTATCATGTGTTTTATGAATACAATAAACCTTTACCTTTATGGTATATACCTTTTGTATTTTATGTATATTGTTTCGTATTATCCATTTATTCAGTACTAAGTAATACCTATCGTCAATCAGTAATATTTTTTGAAATGAATTATTGGTTTATAAGAAATATCCAATAATTTAAAGAATTAGGTACCTACCTACATAAGGTTTCAATTTAGGTTTTTCATGAACTACTTAACACACATATTAACTCGAATAATAACGGTTTTTGGCACCCAAACATTTGATTGGATTTGTTATTTCTGTATTTAAAAATCCGAGTACATCCAGTATCAGAAACCTGATATCCAAATAAAATATTAGGGTGCAAAGCCTCGCTTTCTCAATTTATTAATTGCATTTTACGTAGTTTCCTTGTCGATATAACCACTATAATACTATATATATATATGATATATACATACGCACTATGCATAGTATATTATTACATACCTATAATGGATTTCCATAACATTGAAATAATGAACTTACTAAATATATTCGGTTTAAAATTATTTGCTCGTTAATTAAAATAACACTTTAATTTACATCGCACTTCAGTAATTTTGATATTATTACAAGACAAACGCGCGAATCATATTATATTTCATCACAATATGTTATATTATACCAACCGCATAAATGCTGACACGGCAATTACAACAATCGATCAATCAATATCAGTGTACCTATACCATGTTTAAGTAACCTGTCTTAAACCATAATTGTATTGTACACATAATTTGTATACATTAGAGCACTAGACATACCTATTATAATACAATATATTATATATGAATAGTAGCGTTATAATACAATAAACTAGTTATCTATTGCATGGTGATTCACACATGCATGCTCACCCCCATTTTTTCATTTAATAATCAATATTTCGAATTCTGATTTTTGGAAGTTTTAATTATACTTGAAGACAATATATTAAATTCTTGAGATTTTTCGCACTACTTAAGGAATGTCCTGTGGAGATATAAACTTCTGTTTTTCAAATAATAAGCCCCATTTTCAACAGAAAATTATGAAGCAGAAATTAAAAACTTTGACGTATTCAAATTAAAATTTGAACGAATAGTTTTTAAATTATTTATTTTTGTATACGGAGGGTAATAGGTCCACAATAACGAGATTTGAAGATATGAGTGCTATGGAAATTTTAAAATTTTGGTAATTGATGTTAATCTATCAATATTTATAATTTATAAAATATGGTCTAAGTATGATAAATACAAAATCTAATATTACATTATATATTTTATATTTTTGTAATACCATTTCTAAGGACTATTATCCTTACTATAAACATTTTAATAACTGAAAAACTGTTTGTTCGAATTTTAAATTAAGTACATCTACAATTAGAATAAAAATATACACTGAATAATTTGTAGTAAAAATGAGGTGTTCTCATTTGAAATACAGAAGTTTGTATTCTACAGGGCACTCCTTAAGTGAAACAAAAATCTTGAGAATCTGAAAATATGACCTTAAAGTGTGTATTTAAAAATTCCAAAAGTAAGAATTTGAATAAATTTATTATTAAATGAAAAAATGGGAATGAGGCATACTTGGTGATCACTCTATATAGTGTAGACACGTTATAATGATTGTACATCATTTAATAATGATTTGACATTTCGTGCAGCAATTTGCTAGTTGGACGACAATCAATGTATAAATCACAGGTTGTTTGCCGGCGAGAAAACGCTTCTTAAATTGAACGAAAATACGCTATCCGCATTCTTCGGTTTAAATTGGATTACTCGGCACGATATCATTATCGTCTTGTCTCAAAGTTTTAAGACAGACACGTGTCCTAGTTAAAATTTGTACAAAAATATAAGATATATGATATTATGATATACATCCTACATTAAATGTACTTATATAAAAAAAAAAAAACAAAAAAAAAACCACAACATATACAAAAACGAAAATAACATTTTATAGACTATAACATTTTTTTTTGCTCTATGCACGTGGATTCATACATTTACTTAATCATACCGTTAAAGTAATTATAGGTACCTAACCTAAACTTTGTGCTATGTAAGAGGATTTTCCAATTTCTGACTGTCAAACTCTGTTTGTCGTGGCCTCAAAGACATGTTTAAGCTGGAGAAACACGCGACTTTTATCGTTAATTGTTGTCAAATTTGATCAAATGAAAGATCAAAGAGTTAAATTTTAAGCACTCATTATAATATTATATCGGTATAATGTTATTGTTTTTAATTAAGTTACTATTTTTATAAGCTTTCTATAGTGTCAGACCATCACTATATACATGATATATTAAAATTTTACATTTATCTTTTAAATTTAATTTTCACATAGCATTTAAACTTTAAAGGTGTGTGCAAGACTTCACCGCCGACTCTAGGTCCGCTGTAGGTCCGCTGGCTCTAGGTCTAACAAGTTCCAAATTACACCTCTGTCGCGGTCGTTTAACAACAACAACATACGACGTTTTCGACGACTGGTCTACCTAATCGATTAGAAATAATCTGAGTGCGTATAATGATATACAGAGGGGTATAGATATCAAGATGTGGGTACGCGCAATGAACAGCGATGGTTATATCATTATTATTATTATTATTATTAATACGATATTAAACACTGTTTATTCGTCGTGTTCAGAAGTCGGTGTGTGATGTACATTTAGCATGCCGGCTATTATGTATTATATAACGAAGACGGAAAATATCTAATAAGTCGCGAACGAGGTTCGTATACGTGCTATTGAAAGTTCAGAAGTTTGACCAAATAGAACTCCGAAAGTGGTAGGATGTAATATTAGTTCCTATATCATTAGCAGTGTTGTGCGTTGTTCAGATAAAAATGTTTACCTCATCTAGATAAAATAATTGCACAGCATCTGTAGATAATCCTATAACAGTTCCATTAATTTCAATTAGTTTTTTGAATTACGATTTTATTACGACGAATTGTGTCTATAATACTTATTGTGAGTAATGTTTGAACTTTTGAAATATTCGTATGTTTAAAATTCAATAAAATAAATTGTTAATTTTTTTTTAGTTTATCAACTGCATTGGTTATTATGTTTTTATTACAATTAATTAATTGATTCACTTAAAAATAAAAGGAAGTACCTAAAAATCTAGATAACTTAAAATATTCAATATATTAATATCTGTTAAATATTCTTTTTTTTATTCAAATGCATTAGTTTAATCTTTATTGTATTTTTATTTGATATAATAAATAATCTAAACTATAAATTTATAAATATATGTAAATATTATAATTTAATTCATAAAGTTTTTAATGACTTAAAAACTATATAAATAACTGTTTTTTTAATCTTGATGAAAACGAGGTTATCTTATCATTTATCTAGACAATTAATTTTTAATTTATCTGTTATCGTATCTAGATAAATTTTTAACGAATCATCTGTTATCTTATCTAAATAATTGTAATCGTAATGGGGTCTGTGGAAATTTGAAATTTTATCATATTTTATAAAAATGGTTCAAGTATTGTAAATTCTAGAGCTGATATTTCATATATTTTATATATTTTTGTAAAATATTTGTAACAATTTTAAGAACTATTGTCCTTAGTATACACATTTTAACAACTGAAAAACTTGTTTAAATTTTGATTTATGTGTATCAAAATTTTCAAAAAAAATATCCACTGAATAATTTACAGTAAGACAGAGGATTCTCATTTAAAAAATTGGAGTTTGTATCGCCACAGGCACTTATTAAGTACCTAGTACAAAAATCCAGGAATCTGAAAACACAATCTTTAAGTGTATTTAAAAATTTCAAAAATTAGAATTTGTATAAATTCATTATTAAATTAAAAAATTGGGAGTGAGCATGCTTGGTGGATCACTCTGTATGTATACGACACGGATTGCCAGATTAGGAATAAGTTGATTTATGGACGTTGACTTTTAAATTATAATAAAATACGTATAACAACTTCGAGGCGAAACCTCAGTCTAGGGATTTATATGTTCAAACCTTATTACTTTTATTAATATTTACAAGTGCACAAGTTCCGTCATCAATCAGAAGAGATTCGAACAAAAGCGCGATTTTTTTCCGTCGTCGACGTTTCATCATAATGCTAGAGAAGCCGGCTGGCTGGTTCGCGCGTAAAACATGATAATTCAATAACAATATTATATCGGCTACAGTGGTTGGATCTGGCGAAATTCACTAGTATAATATTATAACACATAAGTCAGGGGTCACCAAATGACGGTCCTTAGACGAGGAAAAAAATGTAAAAACCGATAATATTATGTACGTTCTAGCAGTTAGTTGTAATATATCAATTTTGTTCATTGGTTTTTATCAACTGGTCTCGAAGTCGCGGTTTAGATGGCAGCAAAAATTGCCTATTTTCCCACTTAAGGGGCCAGATTGTGTGTCTTTATGATCTAATTAAAATAATTTTCGTTAGACAGAAGATAATTTTTTACAAAGCCCATTGGACTTTGATTTTTGATTCCCTAGCTTAAAACGAGAATATTAAAAAAAATAATAGCTTGTGAAAGTTAGTCATATTCAAAATCGTATTATATGGTTTTAATATGAAATTTTGCAAATCCAAGTCCATTGCGCTCTGTAAAAATTTTTTTCTTTCAACAATAATAAAAAAAAATTATCGAAATAAGATCACTCTACAAGACGTAAAAGTTTTTGAGCAGAAAAAAACAAGTCACGTGCAAGCCCCTCAATATTTTTTATTTATATTATAATAATAATTAATTTGAATTTTGTATCGTTTCAATATAATGTTAAAAATGTGTTCTTTATATTTTGATGATCCGAAAAAAATGTCCATATTCTTAATATTGCCCTTCAAAATGAATAAATGAATAAATAAATAATAGATTTCTTTACCATAATATTATTATACCTATATCTAGACAGCCGGTGTATTTTAATAATAACTTTTAAATTTTATTAATAACTCAATTATTTATATTATTTTTCCAAAAATTATAACAAATTTTAATAGATTTTGTTTTTTTTTTCTGTATATTCTCTACCAAGTCTGACTTTATTATGAAAATTAATTTTCATTATTTTGGTAACAATTATAATGTAATATTATTTAAACGGTTCATAAACGATGGTATAGATTTTAATATCCTTTCTCTCTCTCTCTCTCTCCCTTAAAATTATATCAGTTTAATTTAAGTTCATATTATAAATAATTTGTTAATTATACGTTATATTTTATCTTATTCTATTTAGGATTACAATTAGAACTCCTACTCATATCACATCCGTATAGGGTATAATAATTGTAAGTATACGAGTAGACCGACGTTTTGTATATTATTATCTTTTTAAAATAATTGTAATCGTTGCTTTGTTGTTGGTATGAAATATATTTATTAGGTATATTATTTATTTATATAATACGATGTGCGTCGATTGCGATTATTTCTCGAATACTACTCCTCTCCGGTTGCGACGACCTGGCCAAAATTCCTTTGGTTAGTTGAATTCTAAGTTTTTTTTTTTTTTACAATAATATTATATATTACCATACCTACATTGGGGCGGCCACCGCCGCGGTCAGCGCACGAGCGTCCGATCGATAGAATGGGACACGCCGCCGCGGAAGCAACTTTTTACCGCGTAAAATGCGATATCGTCGCTGCCCCCCGCAACGGCAAGATGTTGGCGGTTTTCAAAGTTTTCGGAGGCTCCGACGATAAAATATTGAATATTGATTTGGTCTGGTGTATAATCATTAAACACGCGGCATTTTTCGTATTATTCTGCTCTTGTATCCAACACTCACGGCGACCTTACACCCGCCCATTATATTAATACCACAGCTGAATGTTGTTATCGAAACGCGTTTTAATGTAATAATATGCTGCGGTCCTATATTATACGTCATTTAATCCGGGGCTGTGTGAATTTAATGTACTAATAAAGTATTAAATATACATGCATTTGTGCACTAAAAACAGGCAAAATATTTAAATATGCATTGAAAAATTCAAAAATATACAACTTCAAACTCAAAAAAAAAAATGCTTTATACAAACGTCTTTATTCAAAAACTGTTGAAATTATTATAAATAACAATTAAAAATGGTTTACAAAAAAAATCACTAACTGCAACGAACAACTACGTGACCAAATTGTTATAATATTATAGTAGGTACCTAACCTATTTATTTTTCTAATTTGCAAAAGATTACGCGTGTGTATACGGATAACGGATTTGTAGATATCAGAACAATCATAATTTTACTATCAGTCTTATGAGATAAGACCAATTTAGACCGAAAAACAAAAAAATTATAAGAAAATAAGCATTAATTCGAAGAAATCATGAAAACATGCAATTATTTGCTATAACCCTTAAAATATGCAAAACTATGTAAAATAAGATTTCGTATTTGAACCATAAATAAGTCGAAAGAAGTTTTGGCCGAATTAATTTATTTACACAGTATAGCAAAAAAAAAAAACACACGCAATCACATTAACTCACATTAATTCACGGCCCCGGTCATTACACAGTGCACTGCTTGTCTGTTTAAATCAAAACATTAAATACTTTTATGATGTAACCGTTCGTTGTGTCAATATCAAATTTTTATTTCCATTCGTCGTTCAATGGACCTTGAAATTAATATTTAAACGTCATTTTGTCAGTTGTTGTTACTTAATACATATATTACATATTACTACATAATATTCGCCTAAATATTTGATATATTTAATATAATATTATTGCATATTGCATGGTATAATATATATGAACCTGAAAATTGCAATTATACGTTTATGCGTTTCATTGCCATAGGTAATAAGACACTTACTCGGTCATGGATGAGTGTGAGGCGGTATCGTTGGTATCAAACTCAGAGGCTCCGCAATACCGCAAACCTTAGACTACGCTAAATTTAACTACCGTTAAATCACCATATCAAACAGTCGTTGCATAACGGTAATAATTAAATCGATTTTGATATTTCGAAGACAGTAGAGACTCATGTGGGCTAAGCCCCCCAAACATTTTATTAGCCCCTCCCCCCCCCCCCCCCCCGGAAAAACGGACAGATTTTTAACCGTGCGGGATGATCGAAGCCCCAACGGATAGCATTGATGTTAAAAATGTTAGCCCCCTCACCTGAAAATTAAACGGATTTCCACCTATGGTTCTAGTGAATAGGTTACATATATTTCCTGGTATTAATGTTGCACATTTGCACGGCGTTTTATGAACGCATATAGCCGTTATCGTCAAATTGCTCTATCCGACCGAGAATCCACAGAATTCGAGTATTACACAGTTAAATGTACAATATTATTAATTATCAACATAATAATATCCGTGAACAGTGTGCATAATAATAATATCATATCGTTGTGATGACGCAACATTTGAGTATTTGACTGACGATTTCGAGGCGATTTTGAACAACGACATACGGTATGTTATCAATTTTGAAGTAATGTCGTTGTCGTTGTGTATACAATATTTGTAATGTACTATTATATAATATTGTGTAGAGTTTTCAGCTGCTATTGGGGAAAAAAACGTTTCGATTAGTCCATACAACAACATATTTAGTAATGCATAGTAAAACTTCCATACTACGAAATCTCGTGGGCAACAAAAAGCAATAATTCGTCTAAGTATAGAGAAATCTATTAAATAGAATTAATAATAAATTTGATTCCAATTCGGTTTGGTTCTCAAAAATATTTCATCAAACAGGAAATTTCGTTAAAGGGATCCTACCCGGTTGTGTTTTCTACCAAAATAAACATATCTTTTTCCAACTGTACTAACTGTTCCAGTTTTCGGAAAAAAATTCCAAAAACATGTTTGAATTCGACATAAAGTAAATTTGAAAACTACATTTCCACTTTTTAGAAATTGATCACTTAAACCCTTCAAAGCTTGAATTTAAAATTTTGACTAATTATAAGAACTTTAAATTATTAATAATATTGAACTAAAAATGAATTAAAAAATTTAAGGAAGTCTTTTTGAAATAAACTTCACGACAAATTCAAATATTTTTTCAGCATTTGTTTAATCTGTATAATAGACAAAAGATTGACACTTTAGGACAAAAAAGAAATAGTAAATAATGTTTGTCAATCGCGCAACGGTGCGTTTTTGACTTGTGTGTGCAAAAGTGTTCGTTTTCTTTAATTGTCTCATACTAACGATCATTTATTACAGACACAAATACATGCCATGCACGCACGCACAATGGAAATTACCTACATTTCTTAAAAACGAGTGGTATCGAATCCCCTTAAATGGAAATTTGTCGTGTGAAGGTTTCACTGTAATTTATAATGTTCACGATGACACTAGAACAATAATATTAATAATAATCGACTCTCAGCTTCGTCGACAAAGAACGCTCCCTTCCGGGACGCAACCGAACTTACTGCATTCGTCTGAAATAATTCTGAGCGCCGATATCGCGTTATCGATTATTCAATTGCACGGCGTTTTGACGCGATTGTTCGATACATTATTTCGAGCAGTAGAGTTGTTTTTGAACAAAAAAACTCAAAGAAGTTATTGGATTCCGATTGTTTTTAAGGAGTATAAGCAATTTTAACTGTACGTGGTGCGAAGTAAGCAATTATTGGCGTGAGTGACTTTCTTACACACGCACATGTCATTAAGTTGCATTAGATCAAAATATTCAAAACCGATTTATGAACGTGATATACAGCTACACCTACGCCTGACAACAATTCAAGTACTTCCAGTATAGTTTGATTTTCAGAATGTAAAAATGCTTGAATGCATAAACATGTTTATTTTACATCGGTCAGAGTACTTTTTCAATTTAAACCAATTCTTGACGATAATTAACATTTAAAATTTTATAAATTTGTCAATTTTTAAAATTAAATTTATTCGAAGTACTAAAAATATATGCTTCGATCGATACAAAGTAAGCTTGTTTACTAATTCAATCATCTTTATATTTTTAAAATCAAACCACTTGACGTACTTTAATTTTTGTCAGTTGTCTAGGTCGTTTGAATGAAAAATTAACGGGGTAGCAATCCCTTCGATTGCTAATAATTATAACAAAAACTAATGTTCAATTATAATATATAATAGTATTAATTATATAATTATATTATTGTTATGGGCAGTGCAACAATATTGACGAATATGATGATTTTTCTACGTTGTTTTCCCGTGTTCGAATTTGATACATCGCGAGATCTTTGGTCAGAGAAACTTTGTTATATCGAGAGAACCAAAAAACATTTAATTTTTCGTTATATCACGAGATTTTTGAGGAAATGATAGTTTTATTCGTTACATCGCTAGTTGACTTTACAATCATAATGCCGCTTTTTG
This sequence comes from Pentalonia nigronervosa, assembly GCA_014851325.1. NCBI lineage: Eukaryota > Metazoa > Arthropoda > Insecta > Hemiptera > Aphididae > Pentalonia > Pentalonia nigronervosa. The sequence continues at coordinate 15,020 of JACXSJ010002476.1, read as the reverse complement.
CAGAATAGCGCCGTTTTTGTAGTTTTAATTTCGATTAACATATTTTCAGAGGCAATAGTCCATGTTGTGAAATCGGTACAGTCTAATCGATAGCTGCAACTATACTTCGACTTCTAAAAAAAATAAATAATAAATTATATACATTTAATATATGCAAGGTGATTTTTTAAAGATTCTCACTATATTTTTATGTTTAAACTATGCATTTTCACTATTCCAATTATGATTTTTGGAATTTTTAAATACACTTAAAGATCATATTTTTGAATTTTTGAAATTTTTTATACCATTTGGACGATCCTGTGACAATACAAACTTCTGTTTATCAAATAGGAACCCCCATTCCATTTAAAATTATTTATCATATATTTTAAAGAATTATGATGTAGCTAAATCAAAATTCGAATGAGTAATTTTCGAGTTATTTAACTTTGTGTTCTAAGGATAATAAGCCTGTAGTAATATGTAAAGTAGATATGAAGACTTAGATGATTTTAAAATATTAGTGATTACTATCGATTAATCAATATAAATAGTTTGTAAAAAATGGCCGAAGTATATAATAAATACTATATCTGATATTAAACATAGTTTATATTATTGTAAGGTCATTTTTAAGGATTATAATTCTTAGTATAAACAAATTAATAACACAGAAACTTCTCATTATAATTTTGATTTAGATACATTAAAATTTACAAAAAAATCAGGCGCTTTATAATTTTTAGTAAAAAATAGGTGTTTGGATTTGAAAAATAGAAGTTTGTATCACAATAGTGTGGTTCTTCTTAAGTAGTGCAAACAAATTAGGAAAAAATGTTCTGGGTATACTTGTAAAGTTCTAAAAACCAAAATTTGAATAATTATACTATTAAAAGAAAAAATGTGGGTGATCATGCTTAAAAAATCACCCTGTATATACACGCAAGATATATTATACCTATTTCCATTTCATATATTTCGTCTATAAATTTGACCGCGTGAGCAACAGCTGCCGCGGCTTATCGGAGGGAGGGGGAGGGGGCTATTTTACATTTTAAATGTGTGCTGAACGTGCACAAATATTTGCGATCAGTTTCTTGCACACGTAACTTACTTACGGTTCTCATGTCTCTCTCTCTCTTTCTCTGGTATTATACATGCTTATCCGTTGTCAAAAAGTTTGCATTTCGACTACCGCGCCGAACGCCTTGCAGCGGTGAAAGTATTTGATGTGTAAATATCAAGTCACACTGAACGGAAATTTCCGTACGTGTGCACCGTGTAATGGCTACAAGAGGCGTGTAAACAGTTCAAAACACGGTCGAAACATTCACACAACGTGGTACATATTATTATTATTATATTATGCAGAAAATTCTGTTTATTTTGTATGTACCGTCAGTGACGTAATTTCAGTTTTTCTTTCAGTTGTGCGAGCTTTTTGGAACGCCGATTTTAACATTTCGTCGGGTCGTGTAATCTATTTATATAATATAAAAATGGATGTTTGTCTGCTGTTTAGCTAGAAACTCAAAAACTACTTGGGTCGTATATATACATCAATAGGTTCCTTGTGACTTGGTGGGTGTTTATAGTGTATTTTTTCAAACCCTTAGGTAGATGGCTGAAGAGTAGCTCACACATTAATTTAATTTTTGACTCACGAAAAGGAATATTTTTTTGTAAAAAAAACTATAAGGTTACATCCATTGGTTACATATATGTATTAAATTACTATTATGATTAGTAAAAACTTGCATATTATGACATTTTTTACGATTATATATTTTATTAAATAAACAAATCTTTGGCGTCCGTGCAACTCCGGGCGGAACAGCTGGATAGATACTTTGTTAGTGCATGCCAATACGTACCACCGACTGTCCCACTATTGAGTAAAATATTTTAATAAAAGTGCATTTCATTAAAAAATAATACCATGCAGGTAGATATACATATTTAAAAAATACAACGAATCAATACAATATATATATTTCAAACTTTGCTACGCGTATATCGGTGCACTATATTCAATTATTGTTCGATTTTGTCAGTATATTAATCTTCAATTTTAAGCACTAAGTACGCGGTTCCATCTCTGCAGGCTCAGTCGAGGGTTAAATGAATAATTTTCCGTATAATCGTATTTTGGCGTAGGTATAATATGACATCAAAGGCGTAATCTGGGCGGGACGTTAGTTAAGATAAACTTCTTATTATGATTAAAAAATACATGAAACGTTTATGTTATGCAACGAGCATCGCGTATCTAGTTTTGGAAAATGATGCAAAATTCACCGAAAACCCAGCCCTAATTATCAATATATTTAAGTTTAATTTGGTGTCGTTACACACCTTTGTAGTATACCACACTCATGACAGAATAATAATTTGTCTCGCTGAAAGTTGTGTACATTGTGCGAATTTCCAATTTTATTTTTAAGTGGTTGGTATCGTCCTGTCGATTCGGGTGAGCGCTTTTCGCTTGAATATTGTGCATATTATTATATTGCAAACAAGACGGGAGAAAAAAAGGTACCGCTTCGACAATATGCTAATTTCGATGCAAACTATATGATAATTATTATTATTATTATTTGCAGGTAAACAAAGCCGGCGCAGTCTTAAGATTCCGATGTTTTTAAATCGTTATCTAATATACATATTATTATAATATTCAGTATAATATAAATAAAATAGACTTTATTATACAGGACGATTTACGAATAACTTAAAAGCATTGTGCTATTTTTTCTGCAAGTAGTTCAAAATCTGATATTTTGAATTTTTAGATAATCTTAAAGACCATATTTTTGGATACTTGAAATTGTTTGTACGATTTAAAGGAGTGTCCCGTAGTGATACAAATTTCTGTTATACAATATTGAGAACATCTATTTTTACTTTAAATTATTCAGCACATGATTTTTTTTATCAGTAATTTCTTAGTCATTAAACCAGGGGTTGCGCCCAAATCATTTATTCGGGTTTCGGGTTTTGGGTGCTGAATGTATTTGGGTGTTCAAACACCGGAATAAAAAATTCAAACAAACGTTTAGATTTTAATAACCGTTATTATTCAGTTAATATTGGGTGTTTAGTGGTCCAGAAAAAATATGATTTCTTATAGGAGTTTAAATCCGTAAAAATTGAAAAAAAAATCAGAATCAAATTATTTAAGTAGGTTTTATTTTCAAATTATTTTAAGAAAATACTCATAGTATTTACCCATTGTTGATTGTAAAACTATTCCTGTTAATAGTATTGTTATTGTTGAACAACTAACTATACAATTGAACTAACTATAAAAAAGACATACAAAATTATATATTACATAAAGATTATAAAATACAAAATTATTCGGATTTCGAGTTAACCACAATGTTTTATTTGGTTTTCGGTTAATTCGGGTGTTATAAAAAAAATCATTCGGGTTTAAAGGGTTTCGGATGTTTGGTTTTTTTAAAGGATTTTAAGGATGTTACGAGTTCCGGTTAATTTATATATGTTCACACACAACATACTTTAGTATATTATTATTTAATATTTATGAATAAATAGTTAGAAACAAGATATATTCGATATAACAAGAAGAATATTGTTTGCTTTTTTATTGATTTAAAAATTAAAATATAAAACTATAATATTGATCTATTAGCATTTAACGATTTGTAATAAATATCTGAATAATAACTAATAGAAGCATGACCAAACAAACATTAAAATTACCAAGAAACATGACTAAACAAACATTAAAATTACCAAGAAACATGACTAAACAAACATTAAAATTACCAATTAAAATTTTTTTATAATCACGGCCAGACCTCCCCTCCCCCCAGCTATAGGTACCGTTGACTATAGTATTCTTAGTGCATAAAATTGAACAAATCGGAAACTCGGAAACTTGGAAACTACTAGTTCAATTTTTTAATATTGATACATCAACATTTATTGTCTGCCGAATGATTTAAAGTAAATAAGGGTGGTTTTCATTTGAAAAACAGATGTTTGTGTCGCCACAGTACACTCCTTAAATGGTACAAAAAAGTTCTTGTATTAAAAAATCAGGTCTCATTAAGTATGTTTAAAAATTTAAAAAATCATATTTTGAATAACCACATGCCCGCATTATTGAAAAAAATAACGGTGTGGGCACGATGAATCATTCTGTATTACATAATACATTTTTATATTTGTTGGTTACGCGTATACATTCAATCCGTTCTTTTACATATCCCGATAGGTAGATAAGCATTTAATAATATGGTTGGGGTAAGGTTTTCGCGGTTGTGCATATTGAACCGGACGAAAAAGAATTAAAACATTTTGTCTTTAAACAATGATATATAACAAACCAAAAAAAATCCAAACTCATCGCAGGTGACGTCTTACCCGCTACAGCGCGGTACATATATCTAATGCTTATATACAGGGCGATTCACCCATTTTTGGCATTTAATAATCAATTTTTTTAAATTCTGATTTTTAAAAGTTTTAAATATGCTTGAAGACCGTGTTTTAAAATTTTTGAGATTTTTTGTACCGCATAAGGATGATTTTGTGACAAAACAAACTTCTGCTTATCATATAAGAACAACCCTCTTTCACTTAAAACTATTCAGATAATATTTTTTTTTTGAGAAATTTTATATATTTAAATTGAAATTCGAACGAATAGTTTTTGAATTATATAATTTTGTGTACCAAGGATAATATGGTAATTAGTTAAGTAGAACGGAGGCTTAGATTATTTAAAAATGTTAGTAATTTATTACTGATGATCTATCGACTATCAGTTTAAATAATTTGTAAAAATTGTCGAATTATAATAAATACTGCATCTGATATTACATAAAGTTTATACTTTTGTTAAAACATTTTTAAGGATTATTATCCTTAGTATGAACATTTCAATATCTTATTAGAATTTTAATTTGGATACATAAAAAAATTTCAAAAAAATCATTCTCTAAATAATTTGTAGTAAAAAATAAGGATTCTTATTCAGTTTTATTACCACAGAACACTCTCTTAAATATTATAAAAAAATCAGGAATTTGAAAATATCATCTATGGGCACACAATCCAAATTTTCGAACAATCATAACCATCGTGTACATCGGCATTCCCCTTGCGTATTTTATATCGGTTGTACTGCAGCAGTTATATGCTATAGTATATGTAGGTATACTTACAACCAATTTTACGTACTTACGTAATATATTGCGAAGTTGACAATATGATAATGTAATTATATTGATTCGAAACGAAGTTTCGAGTATAATATTTTAACGGTACACAACCAATTATTATTTTATTATAATTTCAATATTAGGTCATGTGTGATATTGATGTGTTACGTATCTACTTCCTATATACTGCATAGGTAAAATGTCACGTTTGTACATGGATAAAATTCTAGCTATGTATAATGTCTAAATTTTAGATATTAAAATCTAAATTATTTGGGGTTCTAAATTTGAAATATATAAGATAAATATGATGTTTATAGCTATAATTTATTGGATAAAATCAATAATTTTTTTTTAGTTTTGATTTTTCAAATAAACAGAATATTTCAAGAAAATAAATTTCATGACATTTTAAAACCATAAAAATGCACATTGAATATTGGACAACTGTATTTGTAATATAACAGCTCGGATACTTGATTTTATCACAGCTTCAAATAAGCACTTTATACAAACGTTTTAAGAATACATCAATATTGTAATACACAAATGGGTTCTTGACAAGGATATGAGAAAATACACTTGCTCAATTTAAAAACTAAAACTCCGTTTCTACACTGTTTTTGATGTAAATAATTTTTATGTCCGACGATTATGGTAGGTATATATTATTTATTATTATTGTTATATCGTATTAATCAGTAAAAAAAAAAACGATTTATAATGTATTTTAAAATATTGTAATTGAAAATTCACATTTCACGCTTATACAAAACGTTTAATAATTATTTATACAAATTAATCATATCATACGATTAAAATGTCTAAAAACAGCTTGTTATAATATAACTGCATGGAAAATATGTAAATGTAATTGTCAATGGGGTTTGGTTGAAATATGTCAATAGTTCATTATGCATAAAAACTACGATTAAATATTTGTTTAATGCTTTTTAAAGTACAGTGGCGTGAAAGAATTTACATGCGATTAATGGACGTATTCACAAATGTAATTAACAGCGATGTTCCTACATTATTATTATGCAGATATAACATAATAAATGCATAAAAAAAACGGCTATAGGAAATCGCAACCGATGGGTGGCTGTAGGTATATAATAAACATATATTATCATATATATTTATTATGTTTATATATATATATATATATGTGTGTATGTGTGTGTGCATCATATAAACCTATAATATTAGAACCATATATTATAATAGTTGTTTTTACAGTTTTACGTTTAATTTAATTAATTAACACGTGTGTTTAAGAAAGAACGGAGAGAGTATAATATAGGTTTAGTTGATTATTTTAGTATGGTTTAGTTTTCACATTGTTGCGAATACCATCGATAATAAATAACATAATCATGTCAACGCCATATCATAATATCATTGTAAACATGAACGAAAAAATATATAATACTCTATGTACGCATATACAGTAGACGTCGCTTATAAGACTCACGAATATAAGGTTCAGTCGTTTATTATACTCAAAATCGCTTGGACGTATCCAAATACATTAAAAAAAAAAATCGCTTATAAGATTCAAATTTCGCGAAGAAAATAGTAGAAAATAAGAAAATAAACTTTAGTGTTGGTTATTAGTTTATTATTTATTACTGGTTTCTAATCATGCCATAAAGTATATACTATGTATTATGTACGATACATTTTAGCGCATTTCAAATTTATAAAAGTTTAAAATCTATGGAAGTTAATATGTATATGTTTATAATTACTAATACCTATATTTATATGTATGTATGTATTATATTTATTTAATAATATCTAATAATATATAATATATAATAAGAAAATAGGTAGCAAAATAACGTTAGTAATTATTTAAAATTGTTTGTTTTTTTCTCACTTCGTCTATAAGATTCAATCGGCTATAAGACTTATTTTATGCTGGTCTCAATGGTCTGGTCTGATTCTATCATATACAAATTGTCGATTTGTCTGTGTATTCCGGTTTAATAACATTTGAGAGTAATTCGGTTCAGTCCCCGGCTCAAATGTATGATTTTTGGTTTAGCCCGGTTTTAGCAAAAAAAAAAAAAATATCATCAATTCGGTTCGATCTGAACCGGGTCGGTCAAAGTCACGGTCCTAATTATGAACTATTAAAATTATAATTTTTGCAATTTGCGTAAAATTAAACGAAAAACACCAACTGCACGGCAATTGTATTATAAGATTATAAAATTTATATTTATGTAACTTTATTTACTGAATGACCATAATAATGGTCTGGTTCGGACTACTACAGATGGAACCATACACTCCGGTCAAAATGTTTTTTAAATTGGACTGGCAGTTCGGTCCTGGTCTACTTTATTAAATTTAACAAAATTACCAAACTAAAAAAAAAAAAAATGTAGCCGTCAGTCTGGGCTAAGTTCGATCCTTTGTTAAAATGTTAAGTCCGGTTCAGTTCCTAAAATAACGGGCCATGCAGAGCACTAGCACCTATTACTGCAGGTTTATGGCGTATGTTGTATATACCAGATAGTACCAAACATATAGTTACTAAATGTTATAATATCGTATTATATTGTTATTATGTTTGAAAAGTAAGTTGAGCATTTTATTATATATCGTCAAAAATATACCTACGCATAATACTGTAGCAGTGGGTTCGTGACTGTCAGATAATTTAACAAATTGTGGTGTGCAAACTCTGAATAAATATACTTAACCGCGGCTCATAGCTACTATAGCTCAAAAGGTGATACGTTGTGTAAGTACCCAAGAGTATAATAATATTAATACGGATATCTGCGATCGAAAAACGAAGTATTTATTTTATAATATTATATTGTATGCACGCGTAATGTATTTTTTTTCTGATTATTACGCTTATTCTATATCCTTAATATTAATTTGTCATTTAAATCTTTATTCATTAAAAAAAAAAACATAAATAATGAATATGAAATAATACTGTGTATTATAGTATTATTTATACGAATTTATGTTGTAAAAAAAAATATTACTGTTACATTATATTAATAATAAAAATAATAAGCCGAATATACAGAGACTCTGGATATTAGGCACTCGCTTCCCTCACCCCGGCGCAGAATTTACTGTACTGGTGTGTTGCGTGTTGCAGTCATTCTGTTTAAGAACAATGATAAATTATTACTGCATTCACTGCTGTAAACGATTTTGAACTGTTTGGTGGTTGACGGTAGTTTATTTTACGTTTTAGAAAACTACTGGAAAAAAAAAATAAGAAAATGATCAATTCGTAGGAGTAACTAGACTTGATATTTTGCACGACTCACAGGAAATAGCAAAACCGCTGTACACTAATTGAATTTCTGAACGGGAAAAATATAATATACGAATTGAATCCGATATACGTATAGGATATTGTTTATATCATTTTTATGACTTTTCTCAGATAATATGGTAACACATTATGTAGGCTGGGGATTTTACATTTTATTTCTATCGTCGCTAGTATAATTAATTAAATAATTACCGTCTAAAGTGAGTCTACGAACGTCAAAAGCCGCTCCGTCTAGATGCGCCTTAATATACGACGTATAAGATATCGTTCATATAATTTTTATAACTTTTATTATCAAATTACATAATAACATATTATTCAGGCCTGAAATTGTTTTTATTATTTTATACAATCTAGTTTACGAGGTACACCGAGTGTCATGGATGAAGTTATACTAAGTGGAAGAAATAAAATTTTATTTTTAATCGATGGATATAAATTTCGTTTTCACAAATATTTATCGAAAAATCACCAACGTTAGACTTGTTGCAAAAATAACTAAAAGTCATTTTTAAAATTAAATGAATTTAATACATAGTTGAGAAATCTATAGCTCATAATCACGAACACAGTGAATCTTTGATAAATAAAGAGAAAATTAGTAATGTACTAAAACGCAAAGCATTAGATGATTCAGTTGAGAGACCTTCAAAAATTATTTATAAAGATCTCAGAGATAATGACATAGATACATTAAATACCTATGACTTACAATTAATTTGGAAAAATATACATTATGCTAGAACATCATCGATACTGCCTAAATTACAAAAAACTTTAATAGAATTACATGCAGCTCTTATTAATTTTAACCCGAACACAATCAAAGACGAATCATTTATATTGATTAATGACAAAACTAAAAATATAATAATATTTCCATGTGCTATCGATTTAAAATGTTTAATAACTTGTGATACAATATATATTGATGAAACTTTTAAAAACTGCCAATAAAATTCACTCAACTGTTTACTATGCACGGAACGAAAAATAATAACTATACATACCTTTGGTATTTTATTTACTTTTAGACAAAGCTTTAACCACGTATGAGGCTTCTTTTCAATTAATAATTTCAGAATATCAAAAACTTAATTTATGTTTTAATCCTAAAAATGTGTTTGCCGATTTTTAAAAGGCAATTCATATTACTGTAATTAAAGTTTGGCCATCAGCACGACTTAGGGGCTGTCGATTCCATCTGGGACAAGCATGGTTTAGAAAAATCCAATCATTGGGTTTAGTTAATGAATATAACAATAAAAACTCTAAAATTGGTAAATATTTAATTTTATTTAATTTTTTTGGGGGGATTTCATTTTTAAACCCGCCAGATGTAAATAATTGCTTTACCGATGGCTTAATTTCTATTTTACCTCAAGACTATCGAGTAGAATGTTTTACCAACTATTTATTAGAAAATTACATATTCGAAAGCTCACAATATCCTCTGGAAATATGGGCCTCATTTACATATTCATTGGCGAGGACCACCAACAATTGTGAATGCTTTTATTCGAAAATCAATGCTTATGTTTTATTCCAGCCCATCCAAAACATTTACCAATTTATAAACATTTTGTTAAATGTATAGTGCGAAACATATATAAAAATTAATAGTGTCCATATTATTAATACAAGAAATTATATAAAAGAAAAAGAAATCGGAGTTCAAATGCAGCTGTTGCAGGCAAACACAATAACTAGATTTGAATATAAACAACACTTATTTCATAAAATTTTACCAATATAAAATGTCATACACTGATATATAGTTATATTATAAAATATTAAAAAAAAAAAAAAGTTATTTTATCATTACCTATATTTATTTAATTATATACAAATTATTTTTATTATAGTAAAAAAAAAGAACATTTTTAACCATATCTGAAGAATTTTTTATTAAAGACAGTCCTAAGTCTGTTAAAATGGGAAGGAAAATGTTTTTTTTTTTAATTTGACAGAACTCAGTTACTATGAAAACATGGACTTAATTAGTATTATACCTAAAATGTTTACGGGACTCAATTGGTTTATACCCTAAAACAACCCGGGACTCAATTCGTCAAAAACGGCTATATTGGGGCTCAGTTCGTATACAGCCAGCAAAATGTAGTTCACCAAAGAACAATCGATTTTGGCAAATTCTAACATAACATACTAGTTGCCTCTCAAAATTAAAAAGGTCAATATTTTTTACACAAGTTGCCTTCCAACGTACTCTAAATCGTACAAATGGTTCCCATATTATTATTTTTAATAGTTGTGTATTATAAATGTATCGAATATCGACCGGAGGTCTGTCTCCCGGGCCGGATTGGATAGTTTCCGATGACCTTATCACATTTATCGACGAAATAGGAAACAAGGCATTACCTCGTTCAATGTCATATTAACGTAGAGCATTCAAGTCCTACCAGCCCACAACGTTTTAGCGGCCCTTCGAGATTACCTCGAATGCTCGACTGCTCTATCCGGGCCTGTGTCTGTTTCGTATGTATACGCGTAGAATCGGTTTGTCGTCATTGTGTAAAGACGTACTTACGTCTTTACATTATTATTATATACGTATACGCGTAGAGGATCGCGGTGTCTAAGTACGACCGAGTTAAAAGCATAAGTGCGTTAAAACGGCCATAATACTCATCCGTATATCGTGTGCCGTCCCGTAATAATAATAATAATAATAATAATGACGACGACGACGACGATGATAATAATATAATTGAGACAAAACAAATGGCCTTCTCCTCCCACACCCCTCTCCGGCCTAACCATCCCTCGCGTCGTGACGTGTATACCGTCGTTACAGTACGGTGATGACCCGGCCACTTCTTCCGATCGGAGACGATAAATTTGGAATTTTATTGCGGCCTATAATATAGTCGTAGCATAGCAGTCATACGCACCACACGCACTACAAATGCGTGCGTGCGCGAGTGCGACCCCGCGGAGAGGATAACGCGTTGTACACGCGTTATATCATTATGCTGGCGCGGTCGTTTCGTAAAGAGCCATTGGGAGATAGCGCGACGAGTATTAGATGGGCTGCGCTGCGGCTATTGCTATCGGTGCGGGGGACGCGCGATGGTGCAGGACGTCCCAGACTTTCAATTACCGCCGTGCGCGACTACGGATAATGAAAAACCAGTTATGCGCTGTGCTATTATTACTATACGGCGCGCCGTCGGATGTGCGTGTAATTGCGTTTTTGTTTTGTTTTTCGTATTATACGCTCGTCTCTCTCGTCGTGAACGGTAGACGCCGCGCCCGGGACAGCGAGAGACTGTGGCGTGACGTGATACTGCAGACGCCCGAGGTGCCTGGCGAGCGCCGCTCTAAGTGCTCTCCATATATATATATATATACCGTCGTCGTCGTCGTCGTCGTCGTCGTCCAGCCGACTTCCGAGTGCCAGTATTATACGGTGTAACATTAGTGTCGGCCAACGATATCGTTTTTAATATCGGTGTGCAACAATATTTTATAACATTTATATTTTGAACGCCTTAATGCGTGATACTAATTGAATTCGGAAATAAAAAATTCAACTGTTTGGTTTATTAACTCACTGCTAATAACTATTTATAGTCAACTAAAAATGTACTAGGTGCGTATTGTACAACGGATAAAAAGAAAAAATAATTAACGAACAAAATCAAATTAGTAATTAAATATTTTAAAATATTTTTTCTACGCTATTTTATATTATTCTTTTTTTTTTTATCTTTGTTATACATCGATATGGTAAACATGAAAAATAAGCCGCGATATCGATACCGTTGGCCAACACTATAATAATATAATCTTTATAATGTATTATAATGTATGACGACTCCGACTCTTATTATTTTATTACCATCATTGGGCGTGGTTGTGATTCACTACAGCCGCCTGGAAAAAAAAAAAATGTTCATTTCGTGTTTTTATCTGTATCGTTTAACTTGATGATTTTCGTGGGAATCCTGCTGCAGTATCATACGAATATGGTGGACAGACGTGATGAAAACCGATGAGCTCTCCATATGCGGTCGTCATTGTCCAGCCGACTTCCGAGTGCGATATTGCAATATCCTTTATATAATACTATAATGCACGATGACTCTACTCGTTTATAGTAATAATAAAGCGCAATCGCCGTTATTGTATTATGATTATTGTGCTCGAGTGTGGTTTACCGGCGCGGCTTGAGCAAAAAAAAAAAATTGTATTTCGCAATTTTATCTGTATTGTTTGAAGCACTTTTTTATATGTTACTCACATTTATCTAATATAATATATGATATAGATTTTTATATCGGATATAAATAAATTTGTATTTTATTTACGGTTACTAAACTGTAAAGTGTGCCTCCTTTGGTAGGGTAAAAAAATAAATACATTTTAAAGATGTGATACATTGTTCGATTAAGTTTAATATTATAATATATTGTTTAGTTCATTGTACTAATTAATTATTGATGAAAAAATTAGTAATTTGCTTAGCATATGATCTCAGGTAACGAAATCGTATTATTGCATATACATTTGTTTCGTAAGATATTTGTGTTTTCCGGACTATCGTGTCTACGGGGTTAGAAACTTTAAACTATCCCGCAGGTTCTATAACTGTGCCTTTTTTAAAAATATATGATTTTTTATAAGACTGATTATATTTTCATAACATGGTACTTCCCGATGATCTTGATTTCCGTGGTAATACGGGAATTTACTAATATATTAATATTATTATTTATTACTATTATTGATTATTTTTATCGTGTTTCGTACCTATACTATTCCCATAACTGAAAAACCCTTAATTTTAAAGTTATCTATGTTATATAATAAATTCAAGAACAAAGGGTAGTTACAGGGATCTGTGGTGGAACAAAAGAAGCTTTTTTGTTGAAGGTACCTGCAGATAGAAAATGAAAACTTTTCTCGCTACAATAGAAAATAATACTAACGTTGGTTCAACTATTTACTCCGGTATGTAGAACACCGGAAAATTAATAGTTGCTGCTGGATATCAGCGCCAGCTATTTATTATGGCAAAATTTTGGTGATAGTATTTTCTCATGATACAAATTCTTGTACTCAAGACCCGTCGGTTCAGACATCCGTTTTATCATATTATGTATAATTTTGTTTATAAGAATATGAGAGCAAGCATACTCAAACTATTGAAAGCTTTTGGGTATCGGATAAATATCAAAATAAGAAACAGCTGAAATAAAGGACCCGGAGCATTATTTGGAATTTTATTTAGTCACATCCATTTTTGGCGTCAAAATTTTAACATAAATTAAATTCAAAAATTCTTTCATATAGAATAATAATGCTGACCACTACAATAACACTATACCTATTGAATATTGTATTACATTTTAAATTGTTTTATAATTGTTTTTTTTATTTGTTCGAGAGTACTTACTACTAACTCAACTGTTTCTCTTTTAAAGTTTTCAATTAATTTATTGACATCTTTAGAAATATATTTTATGGGTTCAAAATTATTATAAATTATAGGTATATAAATAAACGATAAAAATAGAAGTACCTAGAAATAATTTATTTATTAAATAATCCATAATTTCCAATATTATGACAAAAATCGCATGTTACTGATAAAATATTACAAAAACATAAATTTTTACCAAAAATACACGATAACATAGCTATAGTAAAAAGATATGATCGCCATTTTTACGATATTTATAATTTATTTCGATATATTATATTAATCTGTCTATAAAAGTCAGTGAATATAATTTTTTGATGTAACAAACGTTTCAATATCGTATCAACAAAATCAATATTCGTGAATTAAAAAGTCCAAAATTTTCGATAATTAATTAAAAAAAAAATCAATAAAATCAAATGAATAACAAATTCCATTAATAACAGCAGATAACTTCTTATCGAATCATTAGTTTTTTTTTTCGAATCCCGCTGGTATATTTAATTATGTAAATATAAATTTAACATCACTTCTAATTTAATCATTAAACTAATGGCACTTGTATTAATGAAATGTTAGCACATCGCCCATATTTTATTATAGTGAAGAGTTATAAAACTTAAAGCTGTACCTATAGCAATTTTTGGTTAATGCAATACCATTTTATTATTATTTCAGAGTTTATACTCTACCAAAAGTAAACCCATTTATGTACACTGCATAATGCATTTATCAATTAAAAATTACACTCGCTGTACACATAAATATTACTAGAATAATTATACATTTCACTGTTACATTAATACTTTTATCAAATGCATTTATTACGGTAGTAATGGAATTTAAATTTTACTTATGAATATATAAATTTGTACACTGTTAGAGTTTAATAAACAGTCGCGTATCGCGATGTTCTTGAACTTACATTACCGTATCGAAGAGTATTACTCATTGAACTTTTTAACTACTGCGAATTAAATGACATACCAAAGTCTCGAGTATATACCACAGCCATTAAAACTTATTCCAACTTAGACGACCGAGTTTTGGAATGTATGTCCTGAAAGCTACTACAGAT